>JAIUZE010046108.1:0-224430 GCA_022085475.1 Heliosperma pusillum | reverse complement strand
GTATGAGAAGAAGGTGTGTGTTGAGAAGAGGGGATGGAGCATCTATATATAGCATTAGGGTTTCGTGGGGAAGAGGTCGGGCATTAAACACATAGGACAAAAATAGGAACTTGACGCCGTTTTGTGCAGAGCAGCACACTTCCCCGATCGGGTATACACAAACCCGATCGGGTATTTTGTCTTCTGGAAGCTTTTGACTAACGCTTCATCTCCTTTTGCTTTGACTTGACTTCCAACATCCCCCTTGACCTCTTGAGTCGGGTTTGTTGATAGGGTTTGATGTAAAGCGATGATTTCTTCCTTTCAATTGATTGATCTTCCGACAACTACGAAACTGTCCTTGCTCCTTCTCTATTTCGAATTAGTGAACCTTCTTGAAATGCCTTTCACTTGGGCAAGGTTGCTTCTTCAAATCGTCGGGTTCTAGGCAAATGCTCGGGAATATAGAAAAAGGGCGTAGAAACGTCACTTTCCCTACAAAACATGTTAGATCATAGGAATTCGCCTAGAAGACGATATTAGCTCATAAAATGGCTTAGCAAAGCACAAATGACAAACAAAACCGAGCTAAATTGGGGGTTAAAACCATACAAATATTCACTTATCACCTAGGGAGCTCCAAACCTCCCGAAGTAATTTTATATGTATAGTATCCATCTTATATTCTTAAGGCTCTTATGCAACAAATTCGAATTAGAAATTACAACCGCCAATTTATAGATCATAGTCTTATTACTTTCAAAAAGTAAAAATTTTAACTACTAGCCTCTAATCTTGGACGACTTAAGAACATTTTCTCTTGTCTCTCTATCCAAAAATTAGTTTGTGGCAATTTTTTTCCCACTCTATCCTTTTGATAATACACTTAATTTCTTGAAGGATAGCACCATGAGCTACAAAGATGCACTGAAAGTATCAAGGAAACAAGCCCAATATAGACAAAGTAAGCTAAGCTTGGGACACTCAAAGTTTTGTTCTGTTTTGTTTGGACTGAATGCTGAAAGAAAGAGATAGAACCTTAACCAAATCACAAAGCCAATGGTTGAGGGTTGAACCTTGATCCCAGCACACAACTAAGGGTCTAAGCTCACTTCCAAGCACACAGCAAAGGAAGTTTCTCAAGCACACAACCAAGAGATAATAACAGAAACAAAGGTTTCAGTTTTTGTGTTTACTTCAAATCTGCCTTTCATTCATTAGGAATAAGCCTTATATAGGCAATGAAGATACATCCTACTCCTCCATAACATCTAGGGTCACAATTGACTTACAAAAGAAGACATAAAAACAGCTACATTGTTCAGACATAAAGTAATAAAGTAAAGAACCAGAAAGTAGTTTGACAAAAGTACAATCTTCCTTGTTGCCTTGCTTGTTGTTTTATTTCAGTAGAAGAGTGGACTTGAGGCTTGGTTTCTTGAGCCAAACTGAAGTAAGTTTGATCCAAAAGATTTACCAGGCAGTCGCTCGAGCTTGCTTGGCCAAAAGAGGAAGTCTTGACAGTGACAACTAAACTACTCTAGGATAGGCTAAAACTGGTCTTGTTTGATTTGTGGCTTGAATTAAATGGTGTTCCTGGCGTTTTCTGAGGAAGGTTCCCGAGACAAAAAGTTAGCAGACCGTCCCTAGGATCAAGCCTGATCCTTGGTTTAAGTTTCTTAGGCATGATAGTCACCCTTGGACCCTGTCCAAGGCAACTGGTACAGTCTGGCTTCTTTCTGGCAGATGGGCTGGTTGTTGCTTGGTTTGCTCTTGTTCTGGTTTGTGTGATTGTGGTTTGAATTGTATAAGGCATTGACATAGCTCTTGAGGTAAGTTGAGGTTGGTTGTGGGCTGAGGTTTGGACTTAGCTTGGCCATGGACTGGCTTTGAAGTTGGTATTGAACCATGGTTGTAGTATCATGATTTGAATTGTTTGTTGTAGGGTTGTTTGTACTCTCTTTGGCTGACTGGCTTTGATCATGTGTTCCCTGTGTGACTTGGCTTGGAACTCTTATTGCAACCTCCCTTTCTTGAAAAGGATTTGCCCTCAAATCTTCAACTTCATCATCATCTGATTCTCCATGGTAGGGACTCAGATCCCCTACATTGAAAGTGCCATGGACACCATAGCTTCCTGGTAGGTCTACTTTGTAGGCATTAGGTCCCAGCCTTTCAATATTTCAAATGGTCCATCAGCCTTTGGCATGAGTTTGTTCTTCCTCTAGTCTGGAAACCTTTCTTTCCTCAAGTGCAGCCAGACAAGGTCCCCAGCTTTGAACTCTTTAGTTTTCTTAGGTCCTTTGGCTCTTGCCTTGTACAGCTCATTAGTTTTCTCAATCTGCTTCTTAACCTGTTCATGGATCTGTAACATCTGCTCAACTCTCTTCTTTGCATCATAGTTTGCCTTATTTCCTCTAACTGGAGCCAGGTCTGTGGGCATGAGAGGGTTAGTACCATAAACTGTTTCAAAAGGACTTTTACCTGTGCTGGTGGAGGGGGCTCTGTTGAAGGCAAACTCAGCTTGTGCCAGCCTGAGATCCCAATCCTTCAAGGATCTAAAAACAATGCTCCTCAAGATCTTTCCCAATGTCCTGTTAGTGACTTCTGTCTGCCCATCAGTCTGAGGATGGTGAGAAGTGCTAAACAGTAGCCTGGTCTTCAATAGCCTCCACAATGTTCTCCAGAAGTGGCTCATGAAATTGGTGTCTCTATCTGAGACAATGCTTCTAGGTACACCATGTAACTCAACAACCTCCTTGAATTATAGCTCAGCCACCCCCAAAGCATCTTCAGTCTTCTTACAAGAAATGAAATGTGCCATTTTGCTAAACCTATCTACAACCACCATGATTGAATCCTTTCTCCTTTGTGTTCTTGGTAGTGCCACAATAAAATCCATGCTGAGATCCTCCCATGGTCTGTTTGGTACTGGTAGTGGTGTGTAAGGGCCAGCATGAAAGTGTGCTTTGGCTAGTTGACAGGACATGCATCCCTTGAGAGCATCCTGCACATCACTGAGCATTCTAGGCCAATAGAACTGATATTGTAGTATATCATAGGTCTTCTGTATCCCAAAGTGACCAGCAAGGCCATTGGAGTGAACTTCCTTGACCAGCAACCCCCTATAAGGTCCCTTAGGCACACAAAGCTTGTTTCCATAGAATAGGTAGCCTTCCTGGGCTGTGTATTTGCTCCCTTTCTTAACTTGTCCTTCCTGATGCACCTCTCATTCATGCTTGAAGTCTGGGTCTTCTTGATAGAGCTCTTTCATGAATTCAAAACCCAACACCCTTTGTTCCATGAAGGTTAACATCACAGATCTTCTAGACAGTGCATCAGCTACAATATTGTTCCTGCCCTCTATATATTTGCTGGAGAATGAGAAGGATTGTAAGAACTCTACCCATTTGGCATGTCTGGGGTTGAGTTTATGCTGCCCATTGATGTACTTGAGGGCCTCATGATTAGAATGTAGCACAAATGGCTTAGGTTTTAAGTAGTGTCCCCAATGGTTCAATGCTCTCACAATGGCATAGAACTCCTTGTCATATGTGGAGTAGTTAAGCTTAACCCTATTTAACTTCTCACTGAAGTATGCAACATGCTTCTTCTCTTGTGTAAGTACAGCTCCTATGCCAAGGCCACTGGCATCACACTCTACCTCAAAGAGTTTGTTGAAATCTGGTAGAACCAATATTGGAGATTTGCACAATAGCTCCTTGATCAGGTTGAAGGACCTCTCAGCCTTATCATTCCACTTGAACTCTCCCTTCTTCATGCATTCAGTAATAGAGGCCATGATGGAGCTAAAACCCTGTATGAACATTCTGTAGAAGGATGCTAGACCATGAAAACTTCTAACATCAGTCACAGTTTGAGGGAGTGGCCATTCCTTGATTGCCTTAACCTTCTCAGGGTCAACTGCTACCCCTTCTTTAGAAATGATGAACCCAAGGAAGTAAACCTCAGGCTGCATTAAAGTGCACTTTTCCAATTTGCCTTACAGTTTGTTCTCCCTTAGAACCTCAAACAATAATCTTAGATGCTGCATATGTTCTCCCTTAGTTGAGCTATAAACAAGAATGTCATTAAAGTAAACCACCACACACTTGCCTAAGTATGGCCTTAGGACTTCTGTCATCAACCTCATGAAGGTATTAGGGGCATTAGACCTCCAAAAGGCATTACCAACCATTCATAGAGCCCATGTTTAGTTTTGAAAGATGTTTTCCACTCATCTCCTGCTCTTATCCTTACTTGGTGATAGCCCTGCCTTAGATCAATCTTTGTGAACACTTGAGCCCCACTCAACTCATCCAGAATATCATTAAGTCTAGGTATGGGGAACCTATACTTAATATTAATGTTGTTGATGGCTCTACTGTCAATGCACATACGCCAGGTCCGATCTTTCTTTGGTACAAGCAAAGCTGGTACAGCACAAGGGCTGAGGGACTCCCTGACATAACCCTTGTTTAACAGCTCACCTACTTGAAGCTGGAGCTCTTGTGTAGCCTTAGGATCACTTTTGTAAGCTGGCTTGTTGGGTAGGATAGCTCCAGGTACTAGGTCAATGTGGTGTTCTATTCCCCTAAGTGGTGGCAGTCCACAAGGGAGCTCAGTAAGAAAGACATCACCATAAGCTTCTAGAATAGACTTAACCTCTTCAGGATATCAACCATGCTTATCCCAGTCTCCTTGGCAAGCAGTATGTACACAGGTTGTAACTCACTTAGCTCTTGCACTATTTCTGACTCACTTATCAACATGACTTCCTTGGAAGGCTCACTCATGGGGGTTGGGTTGATCTTTAAAGCAGGTGGTAAGGGTGCCATGATAATTTTCTTCTTCCCATACTTAAAAGTGTAGGTGTTGTCCCTCCCATAGTGAATGGCATCCCTATCAAACTCCCATGGCCTTCCCAGTAAGAGGTGACAAGCATCCATAGGTAGAACATCACACAAACTTTCATCAACATACCCTTTACCAATTGAGAAAGGTACAATACACTGCTTATCCACCTTAATCTCGGCTCCTTTGTTCAACCATCTGAGTTTGTAAGGTAGGGGGTGGTCCTTGGTGGGAAGGGCTAGTTTGTCTATCAGGGTTTTGGAGGCCACATTAGTGCAGCTTCCACCATTAATAATGAGATTGCAGACCCTACCCTTGATAGTACATCTGGTCCTAAAGATCTGGTGTCTCTGGTCCTCTTCTAAGGGCTGAGGTTGAGCATGCATTACCCACCATGTTACCAAACTTAACCCAGCATCAGGCTCTATCAACTCCTCACTAGCCTCTATATCAGGCTCTTCCATTTCATCATCACAGACCAACACCTCATCCTCTCCCCAACGAATTACTTCTAGGGTGCTCAGAGCTCTTTTAGATGGACATTCTCTAGCAAAATGTCCATATCCTTGACATTGAAAACACTTTTTGAGAGGGGTAGTTTTTCTTTGGCCTGCATCAATAGTCTTGCCTTTATCAGGGTTGAAAGGAGTCTTAGTGGGAATCACATGTCCTCCTATCTTGACTCCTACAAAGGGTTTGAAGGTAGGGGTTCTAGAAGGTGTCTTAGAGGCACTGGCTTTTCCTTTCCCCAACTTTTCTACCCTTAAAGACAAGTTGACAGCTTCCTTAAAGGAGTATATATTATGTAGCCTGACTTTACTCGCTATCCTCTCATCCAAACCTTCTAAGAACCTTGCTATCTTTTGCTCAGGTTTCTCAACAACCTCACATTGCAGTGTGAGTTGTTCAAAGTCCCTTAGATAAGACTCTACAGGTCTTTGGTTTTGTTTCAGGTGAGTGAGCTTAATGAACATGTCCTGAGTATAGTCCCTAGAGACAAACTTAGCCCTCATTTTCTTTTTCAGTTTTAGCCATGACTTAACAGGTTCTTTCCCTTCCCTAACCCTCAAGGTTTTCATGTTTTCATACCACAGTGAGGCATAACCTTTCAGTTTCATGATAGCAACCTTAAAAGCCTTTCTATCAGTGTATCCTTTAAACTCAAAGACTCTTTCTACAGACCACAACCAATCTAGGAAATCATCAGGGTTCATGCTACCTAGAAAGTCAGGGATGTCTACCTTTATGTCTTTGTCTTGGTGTCTGAGAAGACTTTGATCTGAGCCATCTGAGTCTCACATTTCAAATTGATCTACAGGTTGCCTCCTCCTTCCTCCACCTTGTGGGAAAGGTGCTCCTCTTCGTCTGCCTCTGCCTCCTCTTGTGTCATTGTTCTGTTGGCCCTCAAGAAGTTCATTGACAGACCTTGAGACTTCCATCACAGTTATGACAAGACCATGAACTGTGGTTTCAAGAACTATAATTCTCTCTTCACTCATGGTTGATTTTGTGTTTTTAATGTAGTTAGGTAAATGAACTCACAAACCAAAGCTCTGATAACCAATTGCACTGAAAGTATCAAGGAAACAAGCACAATATAGACAAAGTAAGCTAAGCTTGGGACACTCAAAGTTTTGTTCTGTTTTGTTTGGACTGAATGCTGAAAGAAAGAGATAGAACCTTAACCAAAGCACAAAGCCAATGGTTGAGGGTTGAACCTTGATCCCAGCACACAGCTAAGGGTCTAAGCACACTTCCAAGCACACAGCAAAGGAAGTTACTCAAGCACACAGCCAAGAGATAATAACAGAAACAAAGGTTTCAGTTTTTGTGTTTACTTCAAATCTACCTTTCATTCATTAGGAATAAGCCTTATATAGGCAATGAAGATACATCCTACTCGTCCATAACATCTAGGGTCACAATTGACTTACTAAAGAAGACATAAAAAAAGCTACATTGTTCAGACATAAAGTAATAAAGTAAAGAACCAGAAAGTAGTTTGACAAAAGTACAATCTTCCTTCTTGCCTTGCTTGTTGTTTTATTTCAGTAGAAGAGTGGACTTTAGGCTTGGTTTCTTGAGCCAAACTGAAGTAAGTTTGATCCAAAAGATTTACCAGACAGTCCCTCGAGCTTGCTTGGCCAAAAAAGGAAGTCTTGACAGTGACAGCTAAACTACTCTAGGATAGGCTAAAACTGGTCTTATTTGATTTGTGGCTTGAATTAAATGGTGTTCCTGGCGTTTTCCGAGGAAGTTTCCCTGGACAAAAAGTTAGCAGACCCTCTCTAAGATCAAGCCTGATCCTTGGTTTAAGTTTCTTTGGCATGATAGTCACCCTTGGACCCTGTCGAAGGCAACTGGTACAGTCTGGCTTCTTTCTGGCAGATGGGCTGGTTGTTGCTTGTTTTGCTCTTGTTCTGGTTTGTGTGATTGTGGTTTGAACTGTATAAGGCATTGACATAGCTCTTGAGGTAAGTTGAGGTTGGTTGTGGGCTGAGGTTTGGACTTGGCTTGGGCATGGACTGGCTTTGAAGTTGGTATTGAACCATGGTTGTAGTATCATGATTTGAATTGTTTGTTGTAGGGTTGTTTGTACTCTCTTTGGCTGACTGGCTTTGATCATGTGTTCCCTGTGTGACTTGGCTTGGAACTCCTGTTGCAAAAGAGCTTTTTTCTCTAGGTTTAATAAGGTAAAATGCCCGTATTATCTTTGAGCAATCTATAGCAGACGTATTTGTTTATACTTTGTATTCTAACTTCTCAATAGACTTGTTCTATCTAAGCTAAATACTTGGATCTTCATCCAAGTCTTTTACAAACTTAGGGTTCTCATGCCTTCCATAACTTGTATGGAGTCATATTGGCGTTTGAAAGATCTTATCTTAGAGCTTATATGGATTGTAAATCCCCAAATGTGAGTTCATTAACTCAATTTGACTATCCAATTGATCTTTCTTTTTTCAAATAAGTTGTTATACTTAGTTACAAGTCCATAAGTAAGAATCCAATTCATAACTTAGGCGATTATCATGATCCAATCATTATATTTTCTCATATGATCAATTAGTCACACTACTTTATGTTAACGATATTAACTTGTATAATGAAAAGTTTTAAGAACATAAATTTCCATAAATATAATGATTTGGGTTGAAAACCAAGCTATCATTACATAGTACAACAATTGTCTTTCAAAATGGAAATAATAACCAGTTTCCATGTCTAACACGGAAATCAAAAGTTCCAAAACGACATTCAAAATAACTAGAAGGAAAAATAGCACGATAGCGCCAAGATAATCCTTAGGTCTCCTCTATGTGGTGGCTACCTTAGCTCCCTCATCTTGGAGATTCCATAAAGCTTGCTTTGCTTTGTCTTTCTTCTCATGCCCTTAATCTAATTAGGAGGATGAGAACTTCAACTTGTATTAAAATACCAAAGTTGAGATTAATATCAATAACATAAACATCCGGGAGATCTATTATCTAGTGGAAGATCTCGTCCAGTCTTAATATCTCCCAAATATCTGGGGCAAATACGTTTCCAATGGCCTATACCATTACAATAATGACACTTGTTGTTAGAGGTGACACCCTTCTTAGACTTAGAATAACTATTCCCAATAGCCTTTCTTTGTCTTTAGAAGGTGTGGGCTTGTTCCCATTGTGTCCACTCCTCTTGAACTTCCCTTTACTTTTGGTCAATTGATGTTCAAAACATTTTTGCTAGTGTTACCATGATAGCCCATATCACGCTCGGTTTACACAACCATTTTGTGCAACTCATGTAGAGTCGTTGTGACGTTTTTCATTTTAAAGTTCACCCTAAAATTAACAAACCCTTTGATACGGTTTAGGGAGTGGAGTACACGGTCAATCACAAGTTGCTCGGGAATCACTATTCCTTGTCACTTCTTGAGTATCTCGACATGCTCAATCATTTGAGTACGTGAGAGCAAACATATTGACCATCCTTCATGTTTAAGGTCGAAAAATTAAGAAGCGATTTCATATTGAATGGTCCTAAGAGCTCGTGAAAACATGGTCACGAGTTTAGTGTAGATCTCATACATGGAATTCATCTTTATGACATTCCTTTGAAGCTAGGCATCTATAGAGATGATCAAGACATTCTTGATCGTGGCCGACTCTATTTGGTAGGTCTCATAGGCCACCTTTACGGCGTTATTTGACCTTGCATTTAGGAGCGTTGGGAGAAGCCTTGGTGAGGTAACGAAGCTTACCATCGCCTTGGTGTCAAGGCAAAGTTGCTCATTCCAATTCACGAAATTAGAACAATTCTTTTCGAATTTGCATTGATCCATAAAGGATCTAAGCAAAGATACGGTGGTGAGTTGTGGTGCGGGAGGTCAAACCTCGTTATCGTTTGCCGATATTGCGAATAAATAAGTTTGACTACAAAATAGAAAATGAAAGAAACATCAACATTTATCGTTTTAAAATACTTGTAAACATTTCAAACAAGTTTAGCATTTATATAACGACCTCTACCCAATTACATAAATGATTCCAAGACCAAAATCCTTTATTAACTCGGGTTTATGTATGTGAGCCACGGACTCCACAACCTTTATTAATATTATATTTTGGGTTAACTCTTTAACTAATTCTATCATTAGAATTCTTGGTCGATGAAATACTTTATTGTCATCTTTAGCCCGAAACACATGGGCCACGGACCCTAATATTTCCGTTGAGTCCAACCAAATTTCGATGCAATAACAAATTATTGCCCCACTTACCCAACGTAATAAGTTTGCACCTCGGTGAGCCGAACCTACTTCCTTACGAAATTGGGATTCATGGGTTCTACTATTTGTTAAGAATAAATCTCAATTAACAAAATAGAGGCCAAGCCAATTTTTATTATCTATCTCCTTTTAAGTGAACTAAATAGGTGAACTATTGATAATTATCATTGACGCGGTCGATTAACTCGAAAAGATGCATGTGTTGATTATATGGTGATTTGGCATGCATGTGACATATAAATAAAAATGCAAGAAAAAAAAAATCCTAGTACGGCCTTCCTATAAATAGAAAATCAAATAATCTATTTAAAAATTTGGAAACCAACTCCTTTGGTCCCTTGGACTTCATGTGCACGCCTCCCAAGGACACCGTCTTTTTCGGAAGACCTTTCCGAATGGCTCTGTCTTTAGGAAACTCCGGATAACAAATAATTACAAATATATATAATAAGAATTACATGACTTTCCTATTATACATTTTTAAAAACAAAATATTACAATAAAAGAGATACGGGATCACATAAAATTACAACCGAATCAATATTCCCTTACATTACGGGTAATATCGATTAAAACTAAGGCCATACTAAGACAAATTACATAATTCAAAATTACATAAATCCAAAAATGACATTCATTCATTCAAAATTAAGCATAATTATATGTAAACTCATGCAATATTAATGTGACAAATCGCCCTAATAAAACTTATATCGTATATATAACCCGGTTTTATAGAAATGCGTGATATTAACAAATTAAAATCACAAATTAATACTTAAATCAAATTTAAATCCAAGTTAATTACCCTAACTATTTTCAGACTCAAAATTTAGTCTCCACTAATTATTTGACAATATTTCAACTCAGTTTTGCATTATTGCTCGTTTTTTACCCTTATTCACATAACATTTATGTAATAATTCAAATTTTAATAACAATAATTTATAAATTTTAAAATTAAAATTTTGAATATTCTGGAACATTTTCAGGAACATCATCATGTCAAAATTTTTGTCAAAAATGTTTGAATCATTTTAGAGAAAAATATAGTTGCCTTTAATTGATTTTATCCAATAAAATACTTAAATAACACGAAAATTAATCTAATTAATTTTGAACTTATACATCTGATATTTACAATATTTATTCAACATATGATAATTTTTCTCATGCCAAAAATTCATTTTAGCTATTTATGCCAAAAATAATCACTATTTATGCCTTTTTAACCATTAAAAATCATAAATCATGCAAAATAAATCATATTTATCTAAACTTTTACATACAGTAGGTAAACTATGCATGTGATATCATACTAAAATTTCGTGGGCAAATTCGAACTACAACTATATTTAGTAAATAAAAGTTCATTTTACTCATTAAAATGTGTTTATTTACTAAAAATCATTAAATCAAGCAATAATCTTCCATAAATCATCAAAATGACCCAAAAACATTTTAGGACCAGGAGTTATTTTATGCATAAACATTTCGCGACTTTATCATATAAATCACAAATTTATAGTTTTATTTAGTTACTTTAACTCGTAAAAACTTATAAAACCGATTTGCATGCAACATCCATATGCTCTTATACCAATTGTTAGTATTATATACCTACACTTAATATATTTCTTAAGTAATACTAATTAACTCTATAATTAGTTTCAAGATCTACTTAATGCAAAACATAAATAACAAAGATAAGAAGAAAAACATTTTCCTCACCATGATATTGACACGAAAATGGGCACAAGAATAGGACTCCTTCCTACTCTTGTTATTGAGCTAGATAAATATGGGATGAACTCCTTAAGCCTCAAGTGTAGAGACACTCCTCTTAGTTGCACCTAGACTATCCCAAATCTCCACATATATCATATACTACATGATACATATGGAACTCTTAAATAATATTACTAATACAACTATTACTACACTTAGTAATATTATGAATCTTGTTAGTAATATAAGAACTTGAGTTTGTGAGAAAACTCCTTTTAAAACACAACTTCTCTAAGTTGTAGTGTAAGAATGTAGTGTGAGAGAAGGCATAAGAATTGAAGTGGAAAAATGAGAACTTATTCTCATCACAAGGGGCTGGGGGCCGTCGGTCTTGGGTGTGGTGGAGGGACAAGCATGCTAGCTTTTTGTCTTACTCAAAACACTAGGGTAGGCTATATAGGTATAGGCGTGTAATCATGATGTTTAACCATTAAATCATGAACTAATCACCACACTAATACCCATCACCTAATTCGGCCCCTAATGTAAAATGGACTCCATTTTATCTTTTGTAATTTGTCATATGTCACATATGTGATATGTGATATGTGACATGTTACATTTAATTATATTTATAAATGTATATTTAACTAATTTAAATATAATCTTATAACAAATAAATTACACTTAATATTTTAAGTAGTAATTCATAATTACATGTACGTAAAATGGGTCATCTCACATTTAGTTAATTCAATCTACAACATTTTGCAATTATAATTAACCGATCAATCTTATATCAAAATGTTTCATAAACATTAATCAATTTTAGTAATATAACAATTTAATTACTAAATTGAATCTTATTTAATCATATTACAATAAGATATATTTCTCACTTGTAAACTTGTTCTTTTTAAGGGATTAATTAATCTGTATCAATATACAATTAATTAACTTACTTGATTAGGGAATCGTCCTTTCGGTGTAACCTCAAGGGATCAACTGATCACCACCGTCATACGACAGTAATGTCAAACTCTAGTAAGCCAATCATTACCGATTAATGTGGATCACTTGACTATAATGTTAATCATCCCTTTGTATTTTTGTTAATGAGATTTAATTAAGTGATCGCACTATTGTTGAGGACACTTACTCCAACATCGCGATCATTTCCAAAATGTAGTGTACGGGTACCATAGCTGGATAAACTAGGGAGAAGCGTGAAAACACGTATTTGTGGAGTCGCCACCATTATTTGTGGGAAGTTGGAAAAGTTCAAATACTTTTTGTCATGTCAAGAAACAAAGGAATGACATGAACACTAAGAACTCGTTACCCTTACCATTCTATGTCTAGAATGACTCTCGTGGATGCCAATGAACACATATGTTCACAGAGATCTGGAGTAATGGGTGAGGGTACGTATTAGGAAGTTCTTTTGATCGAACACCTAATCCTGCCCGCCTCGATAGCGGCATCTACTAATGATTAGGGAAACTCTTCTGTTATCGATGTGTTGTCGGTTATATGCATGCAATGCAACATCCACGTTTTAATCCTATCCTGTGAGTTAAGACTATGTCGGTTGACATGTAGATTAGAAATTAGTTATGTCGAATTTGGATTTTAGATTCAACTACATGTGAGAACACAAGTAATTAAATCATACAATGATTATGAAATAAATTACAAAAGATTACAATGGATTTCATGATCTATGTCGGAAATATGTTTGAAAGATTAATTGAAATAAAGAGAAGAATTTATAAAACTAAACGAATCAGATTAGCAACAATAATACGAATAATAGTCGATTTATTACCTAATTAAACTACGTCAAAGCGAAATAGGAAGATCAAAGACAGAAACCAGCCCGGAACAGGCGAAGCAGGTCATGCGTCCTCTAGAAGAGGCGCATCAGAACTTGCGTCTGTTCCTGAGTTGGGTTCTGGCTGTGAAGCCAGAATCGTAAACAGTTAGTGTTCGTTGGTGATTTACGGTTTATTAATGATCTACAAGTCGAATTTAAGTTATATTAATTACACTAATTATATCAAAGACAAATCTAAAGATTTGATATGAACAAATCTAACCTCTAAAGAAAAATTGATAGATGACAAAAACACACTAATACCGATTATTAGGGATCTAAGTCAAACAAACTAAATAAATAATATAAAAGAAAAACTAAAGAAAAGGTTTGAAAGCAATTTTAACATAAATCCGACATGAATCTTACATTAGATAAAATAAAAAAAAATAAAAAAAACAGGATTAAACACCCTCAGACTTATATGTTGACGAAACGAGATATGAATTAAAGTTAACGTGTTAGCGACAGCTCGACTCGAATGAAAAGAAAGTGCCCTCGTAAGAGGATCGATCGATTAGTGAAGATTAATTATTGTTGAGTTGGTCAAATTGGTAGATCAATGCAATAACGTGACAGGTACCCAGAAGGATATGAGCTTACGTGGTCGATTGATCAAGCACGTAGTTGTCAAAATGCTTAGAGCAAGGTCTAGAATGCAAAGAGAGAGAAAGAAGGGGCGGAACACTTGCATTCCTTGAAAGTGTGCACGAACCTCTCCTTATATAAGGAGAAATCCGAAGAGTTTTGGAATAACTCGAACACAGAAAGAAACATAGAAAATATTCCGGAAAGAGGAAAACAGAGCTATGGAAGAGGCGCAGCAGGCACTGCAACTCTTGGAAGAGGCGCAGCTCTTGCTGCGTCATTTCTCGAGCAGTTTCCTACTTGGAAAGAAAGATTTCCACGTTTCTTTATGGGAATTGCGGTAGATTTCGAATACTCTTCTAAATAAAATATGAATATACTTTACCGTGAAAAGAAAAGTTTTAAAACATTAAAATATCCGGAATATTCTCGAGCGTTCAGACACGATTTTAAAAGACGGTTTATAAAAGTGAAGCGGTTTTTACCCGGACTCCAAAATGACTCTAATGATTGTCAAAACGATCGTATCGATACGTAGATGACGACCAAGGGGTAGACACAACTGTTTGAGCTATCACTTGATGATAAACTTACGAACTGTCACAAATCGTATCGCATACCAAACATGCGGCCCAATCATCATTGAGTGGTTCGCGGAAGGTGTAGATTCGAGGTATCTACAATTACACAATGTAAAGACATACCAAGCAAGTATCAAACGATCATTCAACAAACGATTTAAATCCAGAAACATCAAGGAAAGGGATTTAGTCATCAAATCATTCAGAGCTCTCTTACCCGTCGATCCACGAGGAAAGTTCAAACCTAACTGGCCTGTACCTTTCGTAGTCAAATCCATATTCTCAGGGAGTGCAATTAGAATCAGAGACCTGGACATGAAGGAATTTTCCAACCTTACCAACCTAGACCAGTTGAAACGGTACTACCCTTAGCATACACTAGGAAAACGCGCCTCGCGCAACCCCTACATGGCGCTCATGCGACACGGAATAAAATCGGCCCCCGGCTAGTTGAATTTAATGTCGCGATGCTTTTGTATTTTGACATTTGAATAGGATATTCCTCGAGTCATCAAATAAATCGAATTGTATTTATTTTGGTGTGACAACCCTCGCGAATGCGGATATAAAACATAACAAGCATGTGAATTATATAGCGGAAAATACGGTGTTTTTAAAACTTTTTACATGCCAAGAAAAAAATACGAGGAATGTCAAATAAATACAAATTAAAATAGATTATACTACGTCTCTCAAAATGTTATCAAATATCAGAGTTATTAGCAAACTAGCTAAACAACGTCTAGGGGTGAATTATCAAGGCCAACGACCGCTAGCTCACACCCGAACCCAAAACACAACTAGCAAAATCCATCCAATCAAGCAACCTGTTCATCCAAGAAAAACATGAACGCCACAATCAGTAGGGAGTAACTCCGGGTTCTCCCAGCCATATCACAAATAATATACTTAAACGGTAATACAAAAGTAGAAGTATGCATATATAAATATACATGTGAAATACGAGAAGTATGAATAGGCAATTCAATATATAAGAATATAGGTACATGAAATACAAAACCGTAACCATCATATTATAGATAGACTCGGGGAAGACACCCTTAGGCAACTATATACTCACTAGGGCTTATATCTCACCGTTAGCGGCATATACTTGATAAGATAGAGACTCGACATATAAACCACGTCAATCATCTATTTCATGCAAGCGTCCAACTCAATGTTCACGTATAATTCAACTTACAAACAACCATCCAATCATACAAATATGACACATATTCTCTCACGGTTAATGGCACGCACTAGCATCATGTACAATAGCAAGACAAGTCAATAGAAGTCCACGGGATAAGACGTTTCCCTGAACCGTATACGATAAGGCGTTTCGTATACTCATGACCTAGACAAACAAGTTCACGGGATAAGACGTTTCCCGGAATCATGTACGATAAGACGTTTCGTACACACAAGACTCTAATCCTCTCGGTTGGACGACGATAATAATACGGTCCTAGTCTAAACCTGGCCAACTCTCGGATAAGACATTTCCCGATTCGACATGTGGTATGACGTTCCACATCCAAGACTCGATCATACAAAGACGTCGAGTACCCCAAATTCGGCTAAACCACACGAAAGAGGCGGAAAGAGATCTATAGTCAAAAGTCAAGCTAGTACGCTACATGCAATGACACCACCTCGCAAGGATACAACATTTGACGGTCGGATCGATCAACGCATTGTGTTCGCCTCCTAACAACGTCGTCATATCCCCACTAACAAATGCACAAAGGCATCACGGTTACACTTCACCGCTTCGACATTTAAGTCTAACGGTTATAAAGTATGACCGGGGAATGAGAGTTCATAACACTTTACAATTAGTGCTCAAATCATAACATATGTAAAACGACTCAAAGTGGGATATATCAAAAATCGTCACAGAACATGCGATATAAGCAAGATATAAATGTAACAATGATAAACATGAGACAACACGTGATTACATAAGCATTAGACCAACATTAAGAAGGATAATGAATAAGAAATATAAATCTCATCTCAAAACAGCAAGTTTAGAAACTATTAAAACAAGGGTCAACTTCAAACGGTCATAACTAGAGTTCTAGACATGCAAATGCAGAAATTCCAAATGGAGGTGATAGCTTTTTCTCTTACGATTCCAACGGTAGATCACAAGCCCAAAACAAGTAAGTAACAAAGGAGATATGATAATTTTACGAAAAGGGGTCAGTGCAGTGAGTCCCAGCCGGTCAGGGGGACCTGGCTGGGAACACATTCACCCGAGAACAACAACACTTCAATCATCCATTTTCAATTATCATAAATAACTACTATCAACTATCAATAATCATTAATTATCATCAACAAACAACAATCATCATCAACAACACAAGTTCTATGAATACTAATCCTATTCTAAATACGATTACTAACATAGAAAACACATTAAAACACATAATGATATCGATTAACCCTTCAACGTTAACTTTTTGCGTCTTCACTTGACGTCTAGGTCCTCCTCTACTAAGTAGTAGTCTTTGTCGAGGTCTTGAAGGTCACCACCTACAATTATACAATAAAAGATTAATATAATTCACCTTTGAGAAAGACGGATAAATTGAAAAGCGAGAAAGGCGGTAATTTTATTACCAATTAAGATAGAGGACGATGAGAGGGAAAGATTAAGACGGAAATTAGCAATTTTGAGCGAGTAACGAAGGAGTAGAGACGATCTTGAGCTTGATCAAAAATGGAGTTTAGGTTTTGGTGGTTTGATGAGGAAGAAAGAGTAAGTGGAAAAGAAGGAAGGAGTTAGGGTTTATCAGGGGATATAAGGAGGGTGAGTGGAAAAATATGGGAAAAGCCCATAAACGCCTTAAGACGTAACTCACTCAGAATTTCGAGTAAAGTCCGGAAACGAACTCGGATTTTCTAAATTAGAAACGGGAAATTAAATTCTAGATTAAATCTAAAATTTCGCTGAAAAGTATCCGCATAATATTTTTAAATTACAAATAGGGTACATTTGCGGGTGTTACAATCACCCCACCTTTTAAAAGGTTTCGTCCTCGAAACTTGAGAGTAGAAAACAAAAGTATCAAACACAAGAATCGGTTTTCAAAATCAACACGAAAGCTTTTACAAGGTAAACAATTATGAAACGAAGTTCTTCTCGAAAACGGTTTAAGGAAACTCTTCATAAGTGTGAAACTTTATTTACGGTTCTCAAGAGTGCCCGTCGTGAACGAGAACTCTAGTTATCAAAATCAAATCAATGTCGAAATAGTGATCGAAATTCAAAACAAACGTTAGTAAGTGCAGGACTAGTCACCAGACGTCTCCAATAACAAGTCCAAACATCCAACCAAACACAAAATCCAAATATAAAAGCGAAAGAAATCTATTTTCTCCAAAAAGAGGATACAAAGTCCATCTTTAGACTTCTTTGAAAAGTTAAATTAGAAATACAATATGGAAATTTGAAGGTTTTCTCAAAGATAAAAGCAAAATAAGAAGGCATTACACGTACATAGAGCGACTCGCACATCTCACACACAATTCAGGGTAACAAAATATATACAAAACACGCGAAAACGAAACAAATCGAACTCTTAGGGATAGGAAGATCACGATGAAGTCGACAGGAAGATCTACAAGAATTCGACATCACTAACTCTTCTAATAAACTAGTCTTCAAGAGAATGTAATTTACGTCAATTACACTTTAACCATCCTAAATCGCCAAACTCCATAAACATTACTTACAACAATCACAATCAAAGCAACAAACATAATTATATAAGATACAACTAGCCTCATCCCAGATCTCACGACAAGGAAAAATCCACAATCCATTATCGATTATAATAATTCTTTGATACGCGATAACATCCTTAATTCGATCATTATTACGCTCAAAGCCTCATATATAAATAGTCACATTAGCAAACTATGGTGGTTACTAATCCTTAAGATAAATGGGTTCACCATTCTAACTCTATATTCCATAACAACTGAGCACTCACTATCCAAAGCTTGCAACGAACATTTCTCAATCTCAAACTATGATCCCTTAAGAATAAAAGAGAATTACTAATTCCAAACCACAAATGATCAATCACTTGGCAATCAGACAACCATTCAAATCATCTAGTTCATCTAAAACTCAAAATAAATCGATTTTCATTTATGACAATACTCCTCAAACTTTGGTTACCGGCTTAATTACCCTAAAGCAAAGTCTCTTTTAGAATCCTCTAATTAGAGACATCTAATTCCCAAATGATATCCCAAGCAACCGTTACAATACCCAACAACAACGAACTATTATCACGCTCAACTCGTTTTCCAAAATAGCACTACAATAGCAAGCTCAATAAATGAAGCCATCAAGAGAGTACAGTACTACCAACAGATTCATCCTAAGGTTTAACTCCAAATCCTATTCATGGTCAAAATCAACACGAAGCTAGTTAACGACCCAAATTATCTCACCAGAGGAAAGACAATGACACCATGAAACTAGATAGAATAGGAAATTTCGAGGGAAACACGACGCGATAAGACGGGACGAAAATTTGAGGAACGCTAAAGGTAGGGAGCCAAAAGCTAGAAATTGGATAGACATAGCTATAAAAATAGCCAAGCAAAGGAAAAGATAAGAGAAAACATTTTCCTAGGGATCAGGCTTAGAAGGAACTAGCATGGAAGGAAATGGAAAGGGATAATGGCACGAGTAAAAGGTTTAAGGTTAAATCCAGAAAATTTCTCCTTTCAAACTTAGGGTGATAGCAAAGCAACTCATCCTGATAACAAAGGTCTCTCACAAGGGACCATCGAATCACAAATCATCAAAGAAAGGTACACCTAGATTTAGCAAATCAATTACAACCCAATTCATCTATCCGTTCATATAACACGAATTCCCAATTGCGGAATTGCAACTCAAGCACAGTAACATTCTCTTAAATCCAAATTTTGACACACTCTTAAAGGTTTCAAAACCGAAGGACTAACAAGGAATTCTTCATACTAGTCTCTAATCAACTCCTATGGCCCACAAGGTAGAACACTACACAAAACGTCATCATCAACATCTTAAGGCATCACCGTCATAGCCAATCTAATCTGATTCCACTCATGACCATAATCCTTAAGTAACATGGTTTAATCTATCATGAAGACTTACTACCTCAACCAAGTCTCCGATACCATGATATACGATCATATTTGTAAATCCAAGAATTGTAGCCAAGTATTTTTTGCACCAAGCATATACCCAAAAGTACACACTAGAAAATCATCTGAAGTCACTTAGTCTCAAGGGCATTTCACAACTCAAGGTATCATCCAAATATTCTCACTTAGAACAACTAGTTCCAATTTGGGTATGATCCTCAAGACACTCTAATATTACTAAACTCCTAAGTTCAAAAGATTAAATCACTAATGGGTTAAGAAGTCCTAGCAAACTCATTAAACTTTACACCATAAAATAACATGAACTATTCACACATGAGTCATGGCAAGCATTAAGCATTAAAATCACCAAACTTATCTGACCACACTTTCCTAAAGGATACAACAACTCAACACTATGAGGTGAACTTAGATCTACACCATTTTCCTCAAATCCCAAATTTATTCTATCAACACTAAGATTCCACAAGGTCCGAAATTCTTCCGACCAAGTATAATATACCACAAACAAAAGGTTATGGTGTCCAAAAAAGATCACATAAGGAAGTTGAGGGTACAAATTGATAAGGAGGAGGAAAGTAACAAGAGTAATTTCCAAGGGGAAAAGAAGTTAGATGATAAAGAAGCACTTAGATAGAAGGAAGAGAGCATGATACATTAAGGACGAGAGAAATTATCGATGATGAAGAAATACACTTCAATTAGGCTTGTCAATCTTCAATCTTCGGTAGAGGATACTTCTTCTAGGTAACACATGATCCACCTCAAGACGGTAGATATAAACAAACATAACATTACTCAACACAATCAAAAAACAAGTTAGAACCTAACATACATCAAGTATACAAAAGACTACCAAGTAAAGTCCTTAATTTCTACCCATCTCTCATTTATTATTTCAAGGTCAAGTAGTTTATGTTTAGGGTTCACGTGTGTGCGTCGGGAGCGTTAAAGCTCTGATACCAACTGTGACAACCCTCGCGAATGCGGAAATAAAACATAACAAGCATGTGATTTATATAGCGGAAAATACGGTGCTTTTAAAACTTTTTACATGCCAAGATAAAAATACGAGGAATGTCAAAGAAATACAAATTAAAATAGAATATACTACAAAGAAAAACATGAACGCCACAGTCAGTAGGGAGTAACTCCGGGTTCTCCCAGCCATATCACAAATAATATACTTAAACGGTAATACGAAAGTAGAAGCATGCATATATAAATATACATGTGAAATACGAGAAGTATGAATAGGCAATTCAATATATAAGAATATAGGTACATGAAGTACAAAACCGTAACCATCATATTATAGATAGACTCGGGGAAGACACCCTTAGACAACTATATACTCACTAGGGCTTACATCTCACCGTTAGCGGCATATACTTGATAAGATAGAGACTCGACATATAAACCACGTCAATCATCTATTTCATGCAAGCGTCCAACTCAATGTTCACGTATAATTCAACTTACAAACAACCATCCAATCATACGAATATAACACATATTCTTTCACGGTTAATGGCACGCACTAGCATCATGTACAAGAGCAAGACAAGTCAATGGAAGTCCACAGGATAAGACGTTTCCCTGAACCGTATACGATAAGGCGTTTCGTATACTCATGATCTCGACAAACAAGTTCACGGGATAAGACGTTTCCCGGAATCATGTACGATAAGACATTTCTTACACACAAGACTCTAATCCTCTCGGTAGGACGACGATAATAATACGGTCCTAGTCTAAACCTGGCCAGACTCTCGGGATAAGACATTTCCCGATTCGACATGTGGTATGACGTTCCACATCCAAGACTCGATCATACAAATACGTCGACTACCCCAAATTCGGATAAACCACACGAAAGAGGCGGAAAGAGATCTATAGTCAAAAGTCAAGCTAGTACGCTACATGCAATGACACCACCTCGCAAGGATACAACATTTGACGGTCGGGTCGATCAACGCATTGCGTTCGCCTCCTAACAACGTCGTCATATCCCCACTAACAAATGCACAAAGGCATCACGGTTACACTTCACCGCTCCGACATTTAAGTCTAACGGTTATAAAGTATGACCGGAGAATGAGAGTTCATAACACTTTACAATTAGTGCTCAAATCATAACATATGTAAAACCGACTCAAAGTGGGATATATCAAAAATCGTCACAGAACATGCGATATAAGCAAGATATAAATGTAACAATGATAAACATGAGACAACGCGTGATTACATAAGCATTAGACCAACATTAAGAAGTATAATGAATAAGAAACATAAATCTCATCTCAAAACAACAAGTTTGGAAACTACTAAAACAAGGGTCAACTTCATACGGTCATAACTAGAGTTGTAGACATGCAAATGGAGAAATTTTAAATGGAGGTGATAGCTTATTTGCTTACGGTTCCAACAGTAGGTCACAAGCCCAAAACAAGCAAGTAACGAAGGAGATATGATCATTTTACGAAAAGGGGTCAGTGCAGCGAGTCCCAGCCGGTCAGGGGGGCCGGCGGCCGGGCACCCGGCTGGGACATCATCAACAAACAAAAATTCAACGTGTTCCCAGCCGGTCAGGGGGACCGGCGGCCGGGTACCCGGCTGGGAACACATTCACCCGAGAACAACGACACTTCAATCATCCATTTTCAATTATCATAAATAACTACTATCAACTATCAATAATCATTAATTATCATCAAGAATCATCAACAAACAACAATCATCAACAACACAAGTTCTATGAATACTAATCTTATTCCAAATACGATTACTAACATAGAAAACACATTAAAACACGTAATGATATCGAGTAACCCTTCACCATTACCTTTTTGCGTCTTCACTCGACGTCTAGGTCCTCCTCTACTAAGTAGTAGTCTTTGTCGAGGTCTTGAAGGTCACGACCTACAATTAGACAATAAAAGATGAATATAATTCACCTTTGAGAAAGACGGATAAATTGAAAAGCGAGAAAGACGGTAATTTTATTACCAATTAAGATAGAGGACGATGAGAGGAAAAGATTAAGACGGAAATTAGCAAATTTGGGCGAGTAACGAAGGAGTAGAGACGATCTTGAGCTTGATCAAAAATGGAGTTTAGGTTTTGGTGGTTTGATGAGGAAGAAAGAGTAAGTGGAAAAGAAGGAAGGAGTTAGGGTTTATGAGGGGATATAAGGAGGGTGAGTGGAAAAATATGGGAAAAGCCCATAAACGCCTTAAGACGTAACTCACTCGGAATTTCGAGTAAAGTCCGGAAACGAACTCGGACTACGCATAATATTTTAAATTCTAGATTAAATCTAAAATTTCGCTGAAAAGTATCCGCATAATATTTTTAAATTACAAATAGGGTACATTTGCGGGTGTTACATTTGGGATTAAGTAAAGCACATTCTTGTACATTTTCTCGAACTACGCGCAGGGTTTGATTTCATTTTTCTCATGAATACGAAGGCAATCCTTCAGAGGATTCAACCCGCTATTATTTTAAAATGTGAATAGAAGGACATTTGCATTTGCATTTGAAATTCGACAAGAATAATAAAGAAATAAAAACTCATCAGTTTCTTAACTAACTTAATCTTTATTCATTGTCCAAAAATAGTAATAATATTTCAGATGCATATATGTTGAAATAAAAGCTAAGGCTAGGATTCCAAAAATCCCACCATTTATTACAACAAATAATAATACTAAATATAAAATATGACTAAGGTTATTCTTTCATCTTTCCTTTGCCTTTGTCATTCTTTCTATCACTATCTCGACCACGAGCCGGGCTCTCCTGCGTTACCTCAGATCTAATCACCGATGGTCTTTCTCGAGGTCTAGCATTACCATATCTATCTATCACCACCCTTCCAGCAGGATTAGTCCTCGATCTCTTCGCTGGATGCGCTGTGACAACCCGCGCGAATGCGGAAATACAAATCATACAAGCATGTGAATTATATAGCGGAAATATGATGTTTTTGAAACTTTTATACATGCAAGATAGAAAATACGAGGAGTGTCAAAAATTACAAACCAAATACGAAATACAACAAAGAGACGTAATCTCTCAAAATGTTAACAAAAGACAAGCTATTTAGCAACTAGCTAAGATCCTTTAAAGGTGTCATCTAGGGACAACGCCCGCTAGCTCACACCCGAACCCAAAATAGCATAAGCAAAAAGCCATCCAAATCAAGCAACCTGTTCATCCATGAAAAACATGAACGCCACAGTCAGTGGGGAGTAACTTCAGGTTCTCCCAGCCATATACATTAAACGTATATATAAGGAAATACAAAAGTAGAGCATGCATATATAGATATACATGTGAGTTACAATAAGAAAAGATAGGCAATCCAATATATAATGATAAGATCATGTGGAAATCAAATCCGAAACCATCATGTTATTCAAAGACTCGGGAAAGACACTCTTATGCAACCGAATACGCTCACTAGGGCTTGCATCTCACCGTTAGCGGTATAAGTTTGATAAGATTGAGACTCGACAAACAAACCATGCCAAGTCATGCGATGATCACAATAAATCCATCATATTATCATTCATTCAAACATACCAATACATAGACGATGCCCAATCATGCAATGACCATGAATAACAATCATGAAATCACCATTGCAAAGTCAACGACCACAACGCGACTCTCTTCACGGTAAATGAAACGCACTAGCATCGTGTACATGGCAAGTATGATTATGGGCATCCACGGGAGTAAAACCTTCCCTGAACGCATACACGATTCAATCCATTTCGTATATGTAGACTAATTTCCTCCTGTTAGGAACGATAATTAAACGGCTCCTAATCTAAACCTGGCCAGATTCTCGGAATCACATTTTCCGATTCGACATGCGATCACGTTTCGCATCCAAGACTCGGTCAATCATAGACGCCGAGTACCCCAAATTCGGTAGATCAATTCACGAAAGAGGCGGAAAAGAGCACAAACCTCATAACAAGCGGTACGCTACATGCAAATAACACCACCTCGCAAGTACACAACATTTGACGGCCGGGTCGATCAACGCATAGCGTTCAACTCCCAACAACGTCGTCGTATGCCCACTACACATGCATTTAAGCAGTAGGATACCTCTCCGTTCCGACATTCCAGCCTTACGAACGGGAGGGTAGCCAAGGGAATGAGAGTACAAAGCACAAGACAAAATAGTGCTCAAACCTTATCATTTGTAAAAACCGACTCAAAGTGGGAACATACCAAAAACCGTCACAAACCATGTGAATAGGGAATCATATAAGTTTAAATATGATAAACATGAGTCAATACATGATACATAAGCATTAGAACAAGTTTATGAAGCATAATGAATAAAAACATAGATCACCTCTCCCAAACAACGTTGTTTGGAAACCAACGAAAACAAGGGTCCACTTCAAACGGTCATAACTAGAGTTCTAGACATGCAAATGCAGAAATTCCAAATGGAGGTGATAGCATATCCTCTTACGGTTCCAACGGGATGTCACAAGCCCAAAACAAGCAAGTAACAAAGGCGATATGATCATTTTACAAAAAGGGGTCAGTGCAGGAAAACTGCAGTCGGCAGCGAGTAATGCACCCTTCGTCACCTACGACGCAGCCTGCGTCCCACGACGCAGCCAGCGTCCTACACGGGATTCAGGCACAATCAAATCCCAACAAGTTATCAACCAAAAATCCTCATTTATCATCACAAACCATCAATTCTCATATCAATTAACTACTAACAACAACCAACAACAACAACACAAGTCCTAAGCATACTAACCATAATCTAAATACGATTACTAGCCTAGAAAACACATAAAACACGTAAATGATATCGAGTAACCCTTCACCGTTACCTTTTCGCGTCTTTAAACGGTTTCTAAACCTTCCTAGTCTCCCCCTACATACAATTAGATAATAAAAGATGAATATCATTCACCTTGAGAAAGACGGATAATTTAAAAAGCGAGAAAGACGGTAGTTTTATTACCAATACGGATAGAGGAAGCTAAGAGGGGAAGAATAAGACGAACTTACGTGAATTTGAGCAAGAAATGAATGAGTTATGACGATTCTAAGACGGATCAAAAATGGAGGCAAGGTTTTGGGATTTCTTAAGGGAGAAGAAAAGTTGAATTGTGTTTGTGTGAGTATGAATTAGGTTAGGAGTAGTATGAGGGAGTATATGTAGGGTGAGTAAGTGGAAAAGTCAAGAAAAAGTCAAAGTCGCCTTAAGACGGGATTCACATGGAATCTCGCGGAAATTCCAAATACGAACTCGGAAATTCTAAATTCGACTCGGAAAATTAAATTTACGATTAAAACTAAATTTCATTGAAAAGTATCCGTAATATATTTTCACTATAAAAATAGGGTACATTTGCGGGTGTTACATGCGCGACTAGGAATCCGACTTCTTTCTCCCCTAGAGTCAAATATCTTGACTTCTCTTTACCAGTCTCATAGATCTTACAATCCACAGGCTCACGTTTCCTTAATTTCTCGCGCTCTTCAGGAGTACTATCCTTTCTCCATCGCACGTATGAGTCAGATACCCATAGGGAGCCAATGGGAACGGGTATGAACCACATATTCCTTTGCACCCATCTAGTGGCTCATTCCCTACACAACTCTGCAGTATGAGCCAAGGCAGTCTGGGGAACAGTATCATGTCTCGGAATCCTCTGTTTCGGCCCACTTGCCTCGCCAGTCTCTCCAAAAATATGCATACCATAAACTCCAAACCAAGAATGCGAATTGACCGAGTTGGGTCCAAGTATGATAAGCCAGTAACTGTCCTGAGGTGCCATCATGGCATAGTCCATCGGATAAGTGGGCCACCTTCACCTTTCAGCTTATTCTCCCAATAGTTGGTAACACGGGTGAAGTCCACCATATAGAGCCTAGTCCTCATGGTAACGGATCGAGCATGGTATTCTGAAGCATTAATTGGGGCTCAATCAATCGCAAGCGTTCCATCAACCATATCTGCAAAAACAAACAAAAAAAAAAGAAAAAAAAAAGGAAAGAAAGGAAGGGTTCTTACATGCAAAATGATAGGACTCCCCAAATATGGAAGATCGCGGTTAGCCTTTCTATTATCAAGGCCAAGGATGATCTCCCCTAAGCAAAGGCATGCTGAGCTTTTGCGCAGCTCCATTTATTCTCATAATTTCCAGCTTTTGCTTCTTCCTAATTCATATTCGTATATAAATTTCTATTCTTATAGGATGTAGATTTGGTAAAAACGCCTAATTACCAAGGTTTTGGATTTCTTAATTCTCGCCGGTTTCGCTTTTCAAGACGCAAATCGACATGGCCGCCAAATGAGCACACTTATTCAGAGGAAACATTTCACTCCTCTTTCTTCCCACGTCTTTCACACTTATACATTTTCAAAAACTTATACATTTCTTTTTACGAAATCCAAAACTAGAGGCTCTAGCCCAAAACAAATCCAAGATATGCAAAACAGATCCAAAACAAGCCCAAAGTCTAAAACTAAGATGAAACGGCTAGTCCTCCTCATAACCGAGCCCAGCTAGAACCTCAAGAGCAGCAATCTCAATATCTCTGTCTTCTAGCTCCCTCAATAGACGACCTATCTCCTCCCGGGTATCCGCTGTCTCCCTCCGAGACTCTGCCGGCTCATGCTCCAAGGCTCTCTGCAAAGAAATGCCTCATTTAAGTTATCTCATCTCAAAATACAACAAAATGAATAAAGAAGGAGAGGTTCATACCTTTCGGTCCTGGCCGCCTACAAGTGTCTTAATGGTTGTAGCCCTCAGCCGGTTGGCCACCATCCACAACGCAACGTGCTGAGACGGTGCCACCTGCATTCGGATGCAAACACGGATGAAACAATTGAATTCCTATGAAATGGAAGTTAAAGAGATAGCCTAAATCAGAAGCGCACCTTCCTCACAAGATGCTGCCACAAAACCTGCAGCACCAGTATACTTCAACCTCTCAGGGTAAGCTGGGGGATCGACGCATGCCACCTCGATCTCCTGCAGAAATCATAAGAAGAACGCTGGCTCTTCTTACGGCACCCCCCCTAATCCGTCACAACTGGTACGCTCGCGGCTAAGGCTCCGTCCTCTTGGGCGCGAAGCCCGCAAATTAGGAGTCCACCCACGCCTGGAAAAAGAGATAATAATGTCAAATATTAATCTTTCAATCACGTTAAACAATTTCAAGCAATCCCCAGCAGGAACCGCAGCTCTTGCTGCGCCCTTTCCCCAGCAGAGTTCTACCTCAACATATGTTTCCTCAACAAGAGTTCGAATGAAGACAAATACAAACAGATTATCGTGTGCGCCCTTTTAACGGCTGGTGAGCTTCATCACACGCCCTTTCAACGGCTGGCAAACTTCATCACGCGCCCTTTTAACGGCTGGCGAGCTTCATCACGTGCCCTTTCAACGGCTAGCGAGTCTAACACGTGCCCAGTCAACGGCTGGCAAGCCTCATTACGCACCTTATCCCCAACGTCTGGCGAGCCTCATTACGTATGCCTTTTCAGACGGCTGGGGAGCCTCACATCGGAACCTCATTCCAAGTAAGAAGATGCCTCAAGTATGACTCCTTCTTATGGCTGGTGATCTTTCATATGTAGTCTAACGGACTTTAAAAGACCCTCCCCGATGGTCGACAGACCTTAAAATGTTCCCGACAACAGGTCCTAGGTTCGGACCCCTTGAACCGCCTCGCGTCGCCATAGTCGCCTGGTTGTAATCTACAATTGACCTGGTGGCTATACTTTGTCTTTTGCCTTGTCCAAGCCTCAGTCAAAGTGGGGGCTCTGTAGATCCCTCGTTTCTACACCTTTCGCCAACTATCCAGTGATGATTGGGCCGCATGTTTGGTATGCGAAATGATTTATGATAGTTCATAATTTTATCGTCTAGTGATAGCTCAAATACTCGTGTCTACCCCTTGGTCGTCATCTACGCACCAATAAGATCCTTTTGACAGTCATTAGAGTTTATTTGGAGTCCGTGTCAAAAACCGCTTCATTTTCTATAAACCGTCTTTTAAAACCGAGTCTGAACGCTCGAGATTATTCCAGATATTTTAATATTTCAAAAATTATCTTTTTTGGTAAAATATATCCGTATTTTATTTAAGAAGAATTCGAGATCTACCCCAATTCCATAATAGAAACGCGAAAATCTTTCTTTCAAAGGAGGAAACTGCTTGGGAAATGACGCAGCAGGTGCTGCGCCTCTTCCCCAGGCTTATTTTGCCTATTTCCGAAATATTTTCTAGATTTCTTTCTGTGTTCGAGTTATTTCAAAACTCTTCCTATAAAAGGAGAGCTTTGTTCTCAGTTTTAAGGCACGGGAGTGTTCCGCCCCTTCTCTTCTCTCTCTTTACATTCTAGACCTTACTCTAAGCATCTACGTGCTTGATCAATCGACCACGTAAGCTCAGATCCTTCTGGGTACCAGTCTCGTTTTGCATTGACCTACTAATTTGACCACTACACTTAATTAATTTAACTAATCAACTTTTAATCCTCTTACGAGGGCACTTTCTTTACATTCGAGTCGAGCTATCGCTAAAACGTGAACTTAGTTAATCTCGTATTCGTCAAACATATAAACCTGAGGGTGTAATAATCCCATCTTTTGTATTTTATTTTGTACTTTATTTAATGCATGTGAGATTCATGTCGGATATATGTCAAACCTTTTCAAAACCGTTTTTTTATAGTCTTTTCTTTTTATTTAAATCACCTTTTTCATTTTTAGCTAGTTCGTTTTGATCCCTAATAAATCAATATTAGCGGGTTTTGTCATCTTTAGATCAAATTTGTGTTTTAGAGGTTAGACCTGTTCATATCTAGTCTTTGAATTCGTCTTTGATATAATTTAATGTAAATTAATCTATTAAATCACCTTTATTCGACTTATAGATCGACAATAAACCTTAAAATCACCAACTAATACTAACTGATCGCGATTCTGGCTTCACAGCCATAACCCACCTCTTGAATAGACGCAGGGGTTGATGCGCCTCTTCCAGAGGACGCATCACTTGTTGCGCCTGTTCTGGGTTGGATTTTGTCTCTGATCTTCCTTTATCGCTCCGACGTAGCTTTAATTACGTATTTAATCAACTATTAATTATAGAATCGCTGCTAATCTATTCGTTTAATCTTTTAATCTAATTCTTTTCCTTTTCTTTAAATCTTTTTGTTGGGTATATTTCTGACATAGATCCCTAGATCCCTAGCACCGTTGTAATCTTTGTAATTCTTTTGTAATTTTATCTAGTCATTAATTATTGCAACGATTGTATGATTTAACTGTCTTCTGACATGTAATTCAATCCTAAATTCCTAATTCGACATAATTGATTGCTAAACTAAATGTTCACCGACATAGTCTAAGCTCACATGCTAGGATTAAAACGTAGATGTTGCATAGAATGCATATAACCGACAACATATCGAGTACAGAAGAGTTTCCCTAATCATTAGTCGAGGCAGGCGGGATTAGGTGTTCGATTAAAGAACTTCCTAATACGTACCCTCACCCCTTACTTCAGATCTCCGTCAGCACCCGTCTTCATTGGCATCCACGAGAGTCATTCTAGACATAGATAAGGGTAACGAGTTCTTAGTGTTCATGTCATTACTTTGTGTCCGGACATGGGATAAAGTATTCGAACGGTTCCAACTTCCTACAAAAGTTGGTGGCAACTCCACAAATGCGTATTTCTACGCTTGTCCCTCGTTTCCATCCCTTGGTCTCTCACCAAGCCGTGTACCACACAAGGATGTACATACCTCATTTTATTTCATTGTCAGTTGAAGGGACGGAAAAGGCATGTTAATTTCCTTTCATCGGATATTAGTAGTTTAATTAATCTAGTTGAATACGGGTCTATTTTTATTCACTTACTTACTCAGGGACGAGTAATGATTAAGTGTGGGGAGGTTTCATATACGATTAATTTGGATCGATTCCCCTCTTTATTCTCTTACGTTTTGACCTTATTTGACAAATTTCTAGCGTCGGTGTAATCGAATTTTACCCCTTATTTCATGCGCTCCCATATTATAAATTTCAGTCTCACTTTGTATGGAATAGGCAAAGAAAAAGGTAAGAAAGAATTAGGAGTGAGTTACTGTCACATAATATAAAGAATGATGGAAAAAAGAGAAGAAAAGAGGAGGAAGAAGGTCCAAGTCGGCCTGGCCACCGGCAGCTGGCCGATCGGCCGGGAGTAAACCCCCCTCTCTTGGACGAGCATAGAGGAAATGAGGAGAATATGGACTCGGTGCGCTGGCCAACCGGCACCCGGTCCCAGCTCCCTTTGAAGTCGACGAAAAAGAAAGGAGGAAACCACCCTGCCGGTCGGCCCGCAGCCAGCCTACCGGCAGGGGTTACATAGTCACTGAAGACGAAGAGGAGGAGAAGCACTGGGGCTCTCTGCCGGCGGGAGCTCCCTCTTACCCAAAATTTACAATTTTCAACAAATGGACACTAGACTCGGCGCCGGTTGGCCGGCTGCCAGTCCACCGGCCCGGAGCCCTTCGTCGCGATTTTGGTCCTTTTGCTCTTCTTCCCTTATTTTTGAGATCTAATTGAGGGGTTACTATAAATACTCCTTTATAAACCCATTTTGACACACAACCCTAGATATAGAATTCCAGTAATTAGCAAGTAATATTTCATAATTAGTACTTTAATCTTCCCTTAATTAGTGATTATTATACCATATTTATGCTTAGTTATCGTTAGATTTAGTCTTTCCTTTAGTTATATTGAAGATTTGGGTTTTAATTTGAAGACTTGAGGAGAGTCTTCTTCCACTTATTAATGCAAGTTTGCAACTTTTATACATGTTTGGTATAATTCTCATCTCTATTTCATTTACTTGTCGTTTAATTACATTTCCTTGCTTGTTTAATTAGTTATCTTGTCGAACATGTCTTTTCTTGCTAGTTTTGTGTTAAAGTCTTCATCTTTAATGTTCGTTCTCATTAATATGAGTGAGTAGTGTATTACTTAGGTAGATGGGGGAACTAGTGTAGGTTCATGGGTTGATTGTGGTATTTTGGCATAAAGATTGGGTCTTTGGCTAGTCACTCCATTTTGTGCACACATGGTGTTTGTTGAAATGCTTGAATGATTAATTTGAGTTATTTTGATATCTAATTGCTACTTTGAGTGAGAGCTTGGACTTGTATTGTGTTTTGTGTGTTTGTTGAACATTTAGGGGGAGGTTAAGGAGAGAACCCAATTAAACCTTAGGCTAGGGCCCGTCTCGCACCGAGAGGGGGAGACCTACCTAGGGATCGTCTTACACCGAGAGGTGGAGACTTACCTTCACTCACCACTAGACCGATCTTAACCCTTACCATAATCGACCTTAACCACGTTTGTGAACCCATCCGCCTTAGTTTATATTAATTCTTGATTTTAGTTATATCATTGCCTTCTAGTTTAGTCTTAGTCATTATTAATCTTCAACGAACTCGCTTCTAGAAAGAACTAAACTAGAATTCGCTTAAACCGTCTTAAAGCCATAATTTCGTCCCTAGGGACTCGACCCTCGCAATACTCAACGATCGCTCGTACACTTGCGAGGTTAAATAAAATCGTATTAGTTACTAGTGAAAGAAATCTTAGCTTGTATTTACTAACGAATTTATAGTAAATTCTTTTTGTACAAGAAGACTATTTTGTAAGACAAACTTTTTTTCACATAAAACTTGTTCAAACCATATTTCTTTGAAAGATTAAATGCCTTAGACGTTTTCAAAACACTATGAAAGAGTTTTAATATTTTTAATATGTTTCTTTCAAAGACGGGTTAGATATCACAATGGAATGCACTGTGGATATTGAAACAGTTAGCATTAATTTGAGTTAAATGATCTCAATACAACACCATGACATACCACAATGCCGATCTTCTTTTTTTATCAATCTTGGACAATTTTGATTACCAGATGGAGCATCCGTAACTATAAGATTAAAACATAAAGGGCACAAATTATATACACTATAAAATTATTTATCTTAAGACATCATAAACAAATACTAATCCTAGAAATGGTCTTAACAAACTTCTCAGTGGATAATTTCTTCATCATGTACTCGAACTCAGTTTGAACTGCTTTTAATGCTTTGAGTAGTGAGAATGAGGCAGCTATAGTGCTCTGTAAGGATGAGGTGGGGAATACTAGGGATTTGAGAGAAATGATTAGTAATAGCTTTAGAATCTTCCTCGTGGGGAATAATGGTGGCTGCAATCATATTATAGAATCAAGGTTGATGCATGCTGGATGCAGAGCTTAGAAGCATCGGTTGGGTGGATTGCTTCGGCTTCTCAAGGTGGCGTGCTTTTTTAAGGTGGAAAGAAGTTTAAGGCTGAGTCCGCATTGAAAGCAGATGCAAGGATCTTCGTGAGGTTCTCAGATGGGCGATTGAAATTGGGTTTCTCCATATTCCTATCTCGTTAGACTGCCTACAAATGATTCTACAAGTGACGAGAATGGACAAGTATCATCATTTAATTAAAGTGGTGCTTGAAGACGTTAAGGGAATGCCCTCGTCTTTCCATTGTTTGAGTTTAAGTTTTCTGCCTAGATTTCTTGATATTAAGCATTTAAGCTCATAGCTTAGCTAAAAGGGTGATTGTAAATTATTGTTTTACTGCTTAAAAAAATGACCATTTTATTATAATCCTCCAAAATACATTTAAGTTATTTTGGAATTTTTTTAAAATGTTGTGGTTTATATTGGAGATGACATAATAACTAGCAAATTAGAAATTTTTTTACCAATTATCGACATTGTTTAGTAATTTGTGAACGTTGAATAACAGGTTAGCAAAATTAAGTAATCCGTAGATGCGTGCGTGACCCTACTCCGGCTAATGTAGGCAATCTCATAACCGTTTGGAGCACGAAACTCAAAGGCCATTAAAAGACAAAAATTTTTAATTTCATTTTCAAAATGTTCCTAAATTAGTCGATCTTCTTGTAAACATAAATTATAGGATCTTGATTATAACGATAATTACTGAAAGGTACTTACGTGGTGCAGCCATCAGATCTGATAATAAAGTTACTTGAGAAAGATAAATAATAAACCCTTATTGCTTTGCCTTCTCCTACCTTCCTTATTCTCCAATTCACTTTCTTTCTAGTGTGTTGCTGATATGAATGAATTAGGTTAAAGCACAAACAGGTGTACTTATATAGAGAGGTGGCAGGAGGGGCTTTATGGAATAAGTAGTCAGTTATGTAAATAGCCTGTAACTACTTACCATAATCTACTTAAACTAGGACTCCTAATAAAAAACCGAAACAATATATTTAACCATTATTTAATTAAGGCAACTAATATCAGTAATTAGGTCCACACAATAGAGAATTAAATATTAATATAATAATAATTCTTACATTCTCCCACTTGGACCATATTGCTGATTAAAACATAATGTTACACTTAATTATAACATAAGGCGCGTAGACGGTTAAATGAATACATAATGGGTTTATCTTAATTACCCTGATCATCCCTGAACAACTGGTTGAGTCATGGCGGAGACACTACTATAAAAGAGAAGTGGTTCTTCCATGTACTACGGACCAATCACTTAGAATAATCAGTCTGTACAAGGAGCAAACATAATCCCCAAATAATGTCCTTGAGGAAAAGGACTAATTCTGTTAATCGTGCAACAATAATGTATACAATAACAATAATACGATACAGAAAAATGTTCGGAAATCATCATCATAATAAAACATAAGTCGATTAATCAAAACATAAGTGTCATTATTACAAAGCACTAGCATGATCCAAACATAAACGAAAAAGCCTTAATGATTATCCTCCAGACCAATATCAATAGCATGCTTCATAAATGTCTTTGGAGGTAATCCCTTAGTTAAAAGATCTGCTAAATTAGCACTAGTCATAATGTGCTTAATTGACACAGTGTTTTTCCGAACTTCCTCCTTAACTGACAAGTATTTCATTTCCATGTGCTTTATTCCTTTAGAATACTTGTCATTCTTCGAAAAGAAGATCGATGCGGTATCATCACAATAAATTCTCAACGGCCTTGCAGCATAATGCATAATGCTAAGCCCTGAAGGAGAATTCCGCAACCATAAAGCTTGAATAGTAGCCTCAAAGCACGCTACAAATTCAACTTTCATAGTGGATGAGGCAATAATTGTTTGTTTAGCACTTTTCCAGGAGATTGCTCCCCTAGCTAAAACAAACACATAACCAAAAGTGCTTTTCCTTGAGTCCACGCATCCTCCAAAATCTGAGTCATCATATCCAATAACCCATCAGGATTGGACTGATATCGACCCAACATACCTACTGCAAAACTTATGTCAGGTCTTGTACAGACCTGCGCATACATTAAGCTTCCAACCAGAGATGCATAAGGAAAGTTTTTCATGGTATTTCGTTCTAGCTTAATCTTAGAATACATACTTAAGTTGAACTTATCCCCTTTCTGAATAGGAACATCATTGGGATTACATTTTACCATGTTGAATCTTTCTAAGACTTTACTGATATAGACTTTCTGAGACAACCCTAATGTCCTTTGTGATCTGTCTCGAGATATTTCCACCCGGATCACATAGGACGCCTCTCCCATATCTTTCATCTCAAAGTTGCTTGATAGGAAATCTTTAGTTTGACGTAATAGTCCCAAATCACTGCTTGCAATAAGTATGTCATCGACATATAAGACCAAAAATGCAAACTTCCTCCCACTGATCTTCAGGTATATACACTGATCAACAGTGTTTTCTTGAAACCCAAAGGAGGTAATGGTATTATGGAACTTAATATACCATTGTCGAGAAGCTTGCTTACGTCCATAAATGGACTTCTTTAATATACAGACCTTGTCCTCTTTGCCATCAATAATGAAGCCTTCAGGCTGAGCCATGTAGCCTTCTTCTTCCAAACTCCCATTCAAGAATGCCGTTTTCACATCCATTTGATGTAGCTCTAAATCAAAATGAGCTACAAAAGCTAAAATGATCCGTAATGAATCCTTCTTAGAAACTGGAGAGACGGTTTCATTATAATCAATGCCTTCTTTCTGATTAAAGCCTTTAGCTACCAGTCTGGCTTTATGTCGTTCAATATTACCTGAGGAGTCGCGCTTGGTCTTAAAGACCCACTTGCAGCCGACAGCCTTATGACCTACTGGTAAATTGCCCAACTCCCAGACCTCATTCTTAGCCATAGACTCCATTTCTTCTTTCATGGCATTAATCCATTTATCGGAATCATTACAATTCATAGCTTGTGAAAACGTAACCGGATCATTATCAATACTAATGTCAAATTCACATTATTGTAGATACACATAGTCATCTGAAGTAGTTGGCTTTCTAGGTCTTGTGGACCTTCTTAATACTATTTCAGGGGCTGTATCAACAACTTCAGTGGCAATGTTATCAGTCGGGAGTGGAGGATCATCAACGTTAGGTTCCACAATATTGACTGGGTCAACATTATCATTATGTGGAACATCATCAATCGAAATTGGGGGCAAGGAAGCTGGAATTGCCACCCTAACTTCATTGACTATGACATCCCTTACCTGATCACTCCCACTAACTTCGCCATTCTCAAGGAATTTGGCATTTCCGGTTTCTACAATTCTTGTTCTGTGTGTAGGACAGTAAAACTTATACCCTTTAGACTTTTCTGGATAACCGATAAAGAACCCACTAATGGTTCTTTGATCGAGTTTCCTTTCATGTGGATTATAAATGCGTGCCTCTGCTGGGCATCCCCATATATGCAAATGTTGAAGACTCGGTTTCCACCCTTTCCACAGTTCAAATGGTGTCTTTGAAACTGCCTACTGGAAACCCGGTTTCCAACATACACAGCAGTCATAAGGGCATGCATCCACAACTTCATGGGTAAGTTGGTATTACTCATCATTGTCCTTACAGCCTCTAATAGGGTTCGATTACGCCTCTCAGCTACACCATTCATCCATGGAGAACCAGAAGTTGTGTACTGAGGGACAATACCCAAACTTTCATGGAGTTTTGCAAAGGGACCAGGATGTTGTCCTGATTCATCATATTTGCCATAATATTCACCACCTCTATCTAACCTTATGATTTTCACTTTCTTTTCCAATTGCCTTTCCACCTCCTTAATGTAAACCTCTAAAGCGTTTACTGATTGAGATCTTTCATGCAAAAGGTAAAGATAACAATAACGTGAATAATCATCGATAAATGTGATGAAATATTTCTCTCCGCTCATGGAGGGAACATCAAATGGACCACAAATGTCTGTATGTATGATTTCTAATAACGCAGTGCTTCTTGTGGACCCTTTCTTGGTGTGTTTGGTTTGCTTACCTTTAATGCATTCTACACACGTCCCAAAATCCGTAAAATCAAGAGAAGGTAACATATTATTTTTAACTAATATGTTCATTATTTCTCTTGAAATATGGGCCAAACGTTTATGCCACAAGAAGAAGGAACTTTCATTAGAGCCTGTATCTAGCCACCATGTATTAGAAGGAATTTCATCATAATTTGATTCGAAACATACTAAAGCCAAAAGCTTACCCTTCTTTTCGAATCAATTCTCACGCTTTATGCAGTCTTGCTGAAAGTGCCCAGGTTTCCTACAGAAAAGGCAACTTTCCTGCTTCTTAATTTCCTTCTTTATGTCAGTTGCAGACGGTTTATCAGAAGAGCTTAACTTAATGCCCTTTCTGTTTCTAAACTTACCTTTAGATTTCCCGCTTACATGATGCATATGACATAAGCCTTCCAGCTACCGTATTATCGATAGTCTGAAAGCGTTCCTTAATGATTTCCATGTACTTACTGGCTGTAGTACAGCCTGTCTCCGAAATGGAGGACTTAATGTTTAGTGCAGTGGTAATTCGTAAGAACTTTAAGCAAAGACTGTCATGTTATTGAGAGAGCTTTGCAACGGTACTGCATTATGAATAATGCTCAGAACATTAGGCTTTGAGTTTATCACACAATAACAATTATGACTAAGACTTGAAACTTAAATGAGTAACTTATAACCATTCATTAGGCGATGTGTAGTATCTGTGGACAACCTACGCACGCTTAATTACATAATCAAGAATACTCTCTTTATTGGGTGTTTTACTTTAATGTTAGGTTACCTGTGGGTAAAACCTTAATACGAGTTATTTCACCCCATTAGATGCTTAGTCGGATATTCACTGCATAATTTGAGTCCACTGTGGTAAACATCAACATAATGTGAATGCCCAATTTAAATACATTATGAGATCTTATCGCGTACGAGATGAATTCACTGTGGTGAATTTCAACACGTCATAATGCGGATGTCTCCTTTAATCAATACTTAAGATATAATTAATATTCAATAAGAATGTATGTTTAGTCGGATATTCACTGCATAATTTGAGTCCACTGTGGTGAACATCAACATAATGTGAATGCCCAATTTAATTACATTAAGAGATCTGATCGCGTACGAGATGAAATCACTGTGGTGAATTCCAACTTGTCATAATGCGAATGTCTCCTTTAATCAATACATAAGATATAATTAACTTTTAATAAAAATGTATGCTTAGTCGGATATTCACTGCATAATTTGAGTCCACTGTGGTGAACATCAACATGATGTGAATGCCCAATTACATTATGAGATCTGATCGCGTACGAGATGAAATCACTGTGGTGAATTTCAACTCATCATAATGCGAAGGTCTCCTTTAAGCATAGTAACATAATATTATGCGAGCATGCAATGAAAACGAACAATAAGTATTGAAACAGCACGGGAAGACCTCGACCGAGTAAAACATCAGCTCGGTCGAGTAGAAAATAAACTTAAACCCCTCGATCGAGAACAACTTTAGCTCGATCGAGAAGAAAACAAAGAAGAACCCCTCGATCGAGTACAGCTTTAGCTCGATCGAGTACAAGGCAAAACAAGACCCCTCGATCGAGTAAACAATAGCTCGATCGAGCAGGATCAAAATCATAAGGGCTCGATCGAGTAGAGCATTTGCTCGATCGAGCAGAAATAAAAGCATAAGGGCTCGATCGAGTAGAGAATTTGCTCGATCGAGCAGAATTATAAACATAAGGGCTCGATCGAGTAGAACATTAGCTCGATCGAGCAACATCATTATTAAACAAGGCATCTCGATCGAGAAAGACTTTAGCACGATCGAGAACAAGGCAAAAGGGAACCACTCGATCGAGTACACCATCAGCTCGATCGAGCAAAAGCAAATCAGAAGAGACTCGATCGAGTAGGCAGTTAGCTCGATCGATCAGAAGCATAAACAAACCGCCTCGATCGAGTGAGCATTAGCTCGATCGAGTAGGTTAGACAATAGACGGCATTCATACGCATAATAAACATAATAATCATCCAAATCGAATTAGGCAGCGCAAAACATCATCATAAATAATCATCATAAATAAAATAAAACGAAATAATTCGATTAGGCAGCGGAAACGATCATCATAACAGGATACGCTATCAATCATGAGGGTATACAATAAATTATGAATGAATGTTACAACATCATGATTAAAACATTAAATTCATTCATAAAAAACATAATTAGAACATTAATCAGAATTACAACTATAATCACAACCACGCTCTGATACCACATGTAAACATAATTTATAGGATCTTGATTAAAGCGATAATTACTGAAAGGTACTTACGTGGTGCAGCCATCAGATCTGATAATAAAGTTACTTGAGAAAGATAAATAATAAACCCTTATTGCTTTGCCTTCTCCTACCTTCCTTATTCTCTAATTCACTTTCTTTCTTGTGTGTTGCTGATATGAATGAATTAGGTTAAAGCACAAACAGGTGTACTTATATAGAGAGGTGGCAGGAGGGGCTTTATGGAATAAGTAGTCAGTTATGTAAATAGCCTGTAACTATTTACCATAATCTACTTAAACTAGGACTCCTAATAAAAACCCGAAACAATATATTTAACCATTATTTAATTAAGGCAACTAATATCAGTAATTAGGTCCACACAATAGAGAATTAAATATTAATATAATAATAATTCTTACATGACTCTCGTGAAACTATAACGTTATATATGTATAATTAATATAGAAGATCAGTCTGCCCTCTCAATAGAATAATAATATACGGAGTACGACTTTAAAAGTCTTACAAGGAACAGTCAAAATAAGTTACTCCGTATATTAAATGTGAAATATGGGGTGCTCCTGATTGACATTCAACCCCTTTGCCAATTCTCATGTTCGATTGCATAGCCTATAAAAGGAGAACCCAAACCATCAACAAATTCAAGCAATACATGCAAACTTAAGAATCCACCTAAGTAACTAACTACGTATCTTTCTTATTCTGAGTTTAATCTTTTCTTCAATTTATTTATTTTCTATTTTCATTCACTTACATTACAGTATATACATTACAACGTTTACGGGAACAAAACGTAAGGAAGATCATCGAATTCTTACATTTCTCATTATATTAAACTACTACACTTACATATACTATAACGTTTTCAAATTCACGTACCAAAATCATACTTTCATTACATTGTTCTCCATAATCATGGCTTGCAAAACCCTAACAAATTCCGAAACCCCCATAACCTACTCCGATTTACTCGACCTCATTGAGGCGATCATAGCCGCAACTGAGGTCATTCAAACCACGGAACCAGAAGGTATCCGAGACATTCGAACCGGAAAACTTAAAATCGGTACCATGAACCAATACTACACAACATGGGACTTCGCCAACAGTTTGATCCGAGACCTCTCAATGACCTGGTTTTCCCTCCTCCGAACCTTCGAGGACCGAAATTTCTCGCTCGACCAGTGTTGTGCCCTGGTCGAGCGATTCGATTTTGCTACTAGCAACTTCCTCCGCTACTCCGGGTTTCCGGAGATGGGAGGATTCGCTGCTGGTCTAGGCAAACACCTCCCTAACGCCGCGTCACGCGACACGGCCATCGAAGCCGTCCGAGCTTTTATCAAGTACCTTAACATCTTAACCGCTTGGTCGTTCCACTATTTCCCTTGGAACATTGGTAGTCATTTGACTTATATTGAAGGCCGAAGCGCACCCACTGACCTATCTCGCCGTGTAAGAATCACGGAGGGTCAACGGGTGCGCCTCAGCTGGTCCCCGTTGGATATTTCCGTGGTCGCTATCATCGCGACCAAGGAAAACCCTGAACTCTGCGGGGACATACTTAGGGCACTACCCTTCACCATTATAATGGACCATGCGGTCGTATGTGGCAAGTCCATGTACGCGTGGGCCCCGGTGGTTAGCACGTCACCGGTTCGTGTTAAGGAAAGACAGTGCGATGCCCCCGTGGGCCGTCTCCGGTTTTCTCAGGGGACCGGTCAGAAGATTATCGTGCAGTACGGTGAAGTTACGGAAGATATCGAGTCACCGGTCCTCGGCGAAGTTTTGTCGCAGTTTGCGGAGAAAATTGAGGAGGTTGGAGCTGCTGTGTTGAAGAGTACTATGGAGACTAAGGAGATTATTCGTTTGACCATGGAACTCATTTGAGTCAACGTATGAGATTATATGTTAAAGGTATGAAGATTATTGTATGGAGTAATAATTACATGTTGGAATAAATATGGAGTAATAATTATATTGTTAGACAAAAAAAGCTAGAAGAGAAAATAATACTCCTACAATGGCTATCATTGCTAATATATCGTGTACTCGGCCACTAATTTCTTTGTCTCCGTTAATAAAGATATCTTTGGATTTTTCCAGAGTAATACCGGATTTTTCCAAATTTTACGTGGTAACAATATACTTTGTAATAAGTAGTTTTAAACCCGTGCAAATTGCACGGGTATGCTTTTTTAAACTTCGTTTTTATTAAAAGCTGAAATAAAAAAAGTTTGCTGGTTATATTTAAATTAAAAATTCAATAACAATTAAGAAATTGAACATAATGGTCCTAATAAAAGACAGTGATTTTAACCAAATTTTTGCATTTTAAATATATCCATACAAAAACATCATATTAATATACGAAAAATAAAATAAAATACTATATCACTAAATTGTTACATCATATAGTGCTAAGTAAATTATACTATTTTCAATCTTACTCTAACCCGTAACTTGTGACTTGTATAACCCGACCCTCATTTCATATGACCCATGTATGACTGTATCTTAACTTGACGTCATATCCATTTGGCTTGTCTACATATAGGAAATGCCAGGGATCTTGTTGTTTATTTTCCTACTATTGTATTCTACATTGTAATTTCTTTATTCAAACTTCTACTATAAAATCATTAAAAAAAATTATTCACCATTGTTGATTTTATTATAAAAGCCATTTATTGCCCTTTAATGACCGTATGCCAAAAATTAAATAGCAACTCTTCTTTTTTGTCTATGCAAACTTGGTATATTAACATACGAAAAATAAAATTAGTATCATGAAGTTGAATTTCACAATATACGATGTTACATAAATGATATTATTTTGAATCTTACGCTTCGTGTGACCTGTATCTATAACATGTATAACTTGACCCTAATTTGACACAATCCGTATATGATATGATCTGTATCTTAAATCGAGGTACAACCCGCTTGAGTGGTCTACGTATATGATATATTGGAACTTATCGTTTCTCTTTCTACTTATGTGTTACTCACATTGTAATGTAATTACTTTGTTTCAAACTCTTGTTATAATATCTTGTACTCTAGTTGGTTATATAATGAGATACATTTTTGTCTTTTAGTGACCTATGGTTAACTGAAAACTCGATAATAAATGGTAGTCTTTCACATACTCCCTCTGACCCGGTCAATTGTTGTCTTATTTCTTTTTATGGTGTCTCAGTAATTTGTTGTTCTTTCTATAATAGGAAGGGTTTCAATGAGTAATTTGATCTCTCAATGACATTTTTGTCCACATGTCATCAATTATTAAGTAGAACCACAAATGGTCCCTTACTCTTTCCTTGGTCTTTGTGTGAAAATGAAACGACAACAACTGATCGGAACGGAGGAAATATATATATCACAAATTCTTGGTTGAGGCAGGAGCATTCGTCTTAAACTTAAACCGATGAAATAATATATCACTTATATAGATAAGATAAAAAAAAACACTTGTATGCTAGCAAAAAAGAAAACTTGTATTACCTATGCAAGTAATATGTAATTGAACTGTTTTGATCTTATTAAGAGAACGCTACAATTTAAGAAATGCAATCCATCTTCATAATTTATAAACCTACACATAACATTCTATATACACAAATTATCATCATAAAAGAAACGCAACCCCACCATGCAACCTATTTAAGTTGTAATAATAGAAAAAGTATTTCATTCGTCTCGGTTATTTACTTGCCTAATTTTAGTGTTTGTGAAAACTATTTTAATCAAAGGCGAATAAATGATTAAGACGAAAGGAAAATAACTCACGCAACTCAAATAATATCGTAACCTTATTGAATGAAAAGCAGCCCAACACAGAGTTCAAAAACACGGCCCATTTAATAGGTGAAGAAGGTTGTAAACCCTACCTTAAAAAGCCTCCATATATATAGAACATCTCTTCCACCTTCCATCTCTCCATGTCACTCACAATACAACTATCCACCTAATTTTATTTTAAGCTCCCAGCCTCCCTCTTAACTCAATAGTCCCACTCGTATTCCTCTCAATACTATTATTCCCACTTTATCAATCCAATTTTGTTGTTTTTTGTTTTTATATTTTTAAAAGTATCACTTCATCATCATCAATTTATGATATACAGCATAAATTACAATAAGTTACAAATCATACATGCTTCTTTACAAAATGCGTTGAGTGTATATTTGTAATTTATGGTTTGTTTTAATGTGAAGTGTTTTTTTTTAATATATAAATATATACTTATTTTCATGAGCATTTCATTCTTTTTTAACTTGATTCAGATGAGTTTTAAAATTTCTGGGTTTTTTTTATTTCCATAAGAAAAACTAATTTTTATTAGTTATATACTCCCTACTATTCATGGTATTCTTCCATATTTCCTTTTTCGGTTATTCATGTTTTCTTCCCTATTTCCTATTTTGGATGTGGGGTAGTGTGTTTTGTGTGGTCTAAATTCATTTGTGTGTGGGGTAGTGTGTTTTGTATGGTCAAAATTTATTTCCTTAATCTAAGAGCCAAAATGAAAGGGGAAGAATACCTTGAATAGGAGGGAGTAAACAATATTTATTTTTCTCCAATATTAAATTTATTTTCATGTATATTATAGACCTTAAAGTTGTAGATGTAGTCAATAGAAGAATAAAAAAAACATAAAAAAAATACTCAATTTGTTGAGTATTTCATTTGTTTTTATGTGACATGCATGAGCTTATAAAAATCATGTACAAATTTTAGAGAAAATAGCTGGGTTTTTAAATTTATGTTTATTTCGATTTGGTTGTTTATTACTCCCTCTATCCCTCTATTAAACACCATATTTCTGACGTTTTTCTCGTGCATTTATTAAGGTTAACAGTTATTATTTTTTTGTTTTTAAAATTATTAATGTTTGCTCAATTCGAAGGACTAATATTTTAAGAAGATTTGTTTGGGGTTTTAATTGCATGAACAGATCAAGGTCCCTGCAATTTATTGCTGCAATATCGAGTAGTTTTAACATATAATACGGCAGAATTAATAAAAGTAATCATATTAATTAACATAGATGACATTGGATATTAATTAATGGCATTATACAATATTGGATATAAACTAATGACTTAAAAATTGGTATTTATATTGTATACTGCAATTAAAACGATTAAATCAGCAAATTATATGCATCAAGCCAAATAATTCATTCATTTTGAATGTGGGTTATGAATGCGGGTCCCACTGAATGTATTACTTTGAAAAGTTGACTTTCAACCACAGGCTGACACATCAGCTCTGTGGTTGTTGTTTTCTTAAATAAAGATTATATTGTTAGACAAACAAAAGCTAGAAGAGAAAATAATACTCCTACAAAGGCTATCATTGCTAATATATCGTGTACTCGGCCACTAATTTCTTTGTGTCCGTTAATAAAGATATCTTTGGATTTTTCCAGAGTAACATCGGATTTTTCCAATTTTACGTGGTAACCATATACTTTTTAAATAACACGTATGTTAACCTCAACTCTATTACTACATACTAGATTACTACATACGAGTACTAGATTTCATAACCGGACGTTGTCCAGGTCATATCGTAATAGTTACCTCTGAGTATTTAACGAAATCGCATTCAGTTTTTTAAGATGAATAAAATTGTACTTTTGTGTTGCATTTATCTAAAATTCACTTAAAATCAATCCTTGATACTTAAATACTCCATCTTTATATTTTTAGAAGTGTTAAAAACATTTCATACTATTTGATTAAAACCCAACTTTAATGATTTTTAGTAATTTATCATGAAGTTATTTAAAAAGGCTTTTTTATATAGCATTATTTACCCGGCAAGTCTCATTTAAGACAAGTCGACCCGTTTTAAACTTATAATTTGACATTAAGTTTACTAAGAAAAAGGGCATGGATGATCTCTATTTCATTTGAGTTTGACCATCCTGCATTGTACGTTACAAAACCTGACATGATTTAAAATCACCGTAACAATTATGACATATTTTTATCTGTCTAATTGTTATTTTTTTATTAAAAATAATTTCTTAGATGTCTTACTATAATTTATTGAAAGATCGGCGATCGCTTTAGTACTTAACGAAATGTGACTTTTTATTTTATTTTATGTTTTTTGAACCTTCTTTAATGATACTTGTGAGTTGTGACACTTTTTAATTGGTATTCTTTTTTGTACCACTGTTAGAACGATCTTACACGGGACTTACTCTTAAGTAGCTACATTTTCATCAATCTCAATGCATGAAATTGTGTCACCTTCTTTGATTTTACTCACCAGAACTCCAAACATATCTAGAGAGTTTTTATCAAACATAACATTGAGTTAGTGGGAAGTATGGTCTCATGTTAACTTAAGATTCCACACGTTAATAAGAGCAACTCCAATGGTTGCATGTAGGGATTTGCTTGTAATTATTAAAAATTGTTAAGCAACATGCTTATCATTGGAGACAAAAAACATGATGTTGCTTGTAAGCCATTGTAGCTCTATCAAGCTACATGACTTGGATTTTAAATGGAAAAAATAAATAATTAAAATAAAATAAAATAATTAAAATATAATATTTAATGTCTAGTGGGGTATGGTAAGCTACGATGTGTTGTAGTTTACTATTGGATGTCGATGTAGCTCGAAAGCTACGTTGCTTAGAAAATTGATGTGGAAAGGCAAGCTACAAGGTCATGTAGCTTGTCATTGGAGTTGCTCTAATAAAATTCCATACTTTGAAAATTTAGGCAATGATCACATATTCTTCATAGAATTACATATAGCAGGCCTATGTGTAAGCATAATTTAGATTTGAAAAAAAAAATAGATGTATCATTATTAGAATTTTTTTTCAAAGTAGGGTTGTCTACCAAACTAATTCTCGCTTTAGGGTCTATTTGAAGTTATTTTCTCTCAATGGGTCCACGTCATCACTTATTCTCTTTTTTGGAAAATAATAGGCAAATCGCTAGTTCAAGTAGCGATTTAACCCTTTTTAACATAAACCGCTAGTCCAATTAGGAACTGTTGGAAATAGGGGCTTCTAAAGCCTTTGAGTTTTTTCTTACCATCCCACATAGGAGAGGAAAAGAAGTGTGTATGTGTTTATATATACACCTGTTCTCTTACTTATCACTAGTGGGTAAAGGGGGTCTTTTGTATAGACTCTGCGAGGTGCTTAATTCAGCTCGCACACGCGTGCCCGAGCCCGGCCCGGCCCGGATCCGGATTTGGGATTTGGGATTTGGGAATCGCCTGCGGCGGGCTATGCCTATCTTTTTGGGCCAAGTCCGATCTGAGTAGTATGTTTTGTTGTGTCCAGGTTCATGTGTCCGGATTCATTTCCCATGTGCTAATTGAGTCAGTCAAGTTACTGTTAGTGGGTGAGATATTCTCTCCCCATTTACACCCTTGACTTCTGTGAATTAGGGACTGGTTAAGCTCCTCAACTGCTCTATTTTTTCTGTATAAATAGAGCAGTCTGCATAAGCAGAAATACAACAACAACACACTCTTCTACTCTCTTCTTCTTATTCTTCTACAATAATTTCTGGGTAGAGTACAAAAATCGTTCCAGGTCTATCAGTCTCGAGTGGGCGAGTCTGAAAGGCGTCAGTAGTGTAATCCTTGGGGAACTACCGGTCAATAGCTGATCGCCACCACGGTCGTACCGGAAGAAGTTTTCAAGGCAGTGGCTCTTTCCACGTCACTACTTCTGTTTGGTATTTCTGATCTTTTATTCTTTGATTACAGCACTTTTCGACTAACAATTTGAAAACTTATTATATTTCTGCTGTAACAATGTCGTCTGTGTTGTAAAAAAAACCTTCCTGATCTGACCAAAATTGAACCGTTAGATGGGATTAACTACAAGAGATGGTCACAAAAATTGCTTATGTTTTTTGAACAGCTTGATATCGACTATGTTCTGTTTAATGACCCACCAATTCCTTTTTCCGCTACTACTTCTATTGAAGAAACCCCTCCTGTTGTTTTTTTCATTAAGAATAATGAACAGACTGTTAAGAAATTCGACAAGGACAATAAAACTGTTAGATATCATCTTTTAAACAATATGTCTAATACCTTGTTCGATTTATTTATGATTCACAAGTCTGCCCGTGTCATTTGGGAGTCATTAGAATCTAAATATGGGGCTGATGATGCTGGGAAAAAGAAATATGTTGTCGGGAAATGGCTAGAATTTCAGATGGTCGATGGAAAACCAATTATGGAACAAGTGCATTTATATGAAAACTTGTGTGCTGATGTCATTAATGAGGGAATGAAATTAGATGATGTTTTCCTTGCAAATGTTTTGTTAGAACGTTTTCCCCCTTCCTGGTCTGAGTATAGAAACCATCTTAAGCATAAGAAAAAGGATATGTCCCTCCAAGAACTTGTAGGACATATGAGGACCGAGGAGGCTAATCGCCTTAAAGATAAATCTGCTAGTTTTCCAGTTAATACTGCTAAGGTTAATATGGTTGTGGTCGAGTCTGGTGGTCCTTCAAATGCTGAGAAGTTCAAGGGTAAGGGTAAGGCCAAGGGTGGTCAGGCTAAGAACCAAGGTCCTACCAAGAAGAATGGTCCGAGTCAAGGGAAGTACACTAAACCAGTTGCCAAAATTCAGAAACCTGCTGGACCTCTTGTTTGCTACGGCTGTGGTAAGATAGGCCGTAAGGCCTACCAATGCACTCAAAAGAAAACCGCTGAAGCTAATGTTGCTGTGACTGATAATGTTATTGCTGCTGTGGTTGTCGAAGCAAATCTGGTGGGTAATGTTGCTGAATGGGTCTTGGATACTGGTGCTTCTAGACACCTCTGTGCTGATAAGGGGTTATTTGCTGAGTTCGAGGAGGTAGCTGATGGGGAATGTGTCTACATGGGTAACTCTTCATCTGCAATGATCACAGGCAAATGCAAGATCTTTCTCAAACTCACCTCGGGGAAAACACTTGCTCTAAATAATGTTTTGTATGTACCCTCATTGCGTCGAAACCTCGTGTCTGGTGCTTTATTGAACAAAGCTGGTTTGAAGCTTGTTTTTGAAGCTGACAAGGTTGTAATGTCGCGTAATGGGGATTTTGTGGGCAAGGGTTATCTCTCTGGGGGTTTATTTGTTTTGAACTCTGATTCAGTTTTTAAAAATATTGCATCTACTTCTGCTTATATCGCTGAGTCTATTGATGTTTGGCATGGTAGATTAGGTCATGTGAATGTTGACTATATTAAAAAACTTAGAACAATGAGTTTAATTCCGAGTTTAACAAGTAAAGAATTCTCGAAATGTGCTAGCTGCGTTGAGGCTAAATTTACAAAGAAACCTAGTAAACCTGTCAAAACTAGGAATACGAGTCTTCTTGAATTAATTCACACCGATCTAGCTGATTTCAAAAGCACTGCGAGTAGAGGTGGGAAAAATTACTACATCACTTTTATAGACGACTGTTCGAGATATACTAGAGTCTATTTGCTTAGGACTAAAGATGAGGCTGAACAATCGTTTATAACGTTTAAAAATGAAGTCGAAAATCAACTCGATAGGAAAATCAAAAGGGTAAGGTCTGACAGAGGAGGTGAGTACGGGTCTAACTTTTTAATCGATTTCTGTGCGAAAAATGGGTTAATTCATGAGTCTAGTCCACCTTATTTACCTCAGTCTAATGGAGTAGCTGAACAAAAAAAAATAGAACACTAAAAGAAATGATGAATGCTATGCTTTTAAGTTCTGGTCTTTCTGACGATATGTGGGGGAAGCGATTTTATCGGCTTGTCATATTCTAAACCGTGTACCTCATAAGAAAATTGATAAGACACCCTACGAGATTTGGAAGGGCTATCCTCCTAACTTGAGCTTTCTCAGGGTATGGGGGTGTTTGGCTAAAGTAGGCTTACCTGATTTTAGGAGACCTACTGTTGGACCGAGAACCTATGATTGTGTGTTTATTGGTTATGCTCAAAATAGCTCTGCTTATCGATTTATGTCTTTGAATGATCGTTCTATATCTGAAGCTAGAGATGCTAAATTTTTTGAGCATGTTTTTCCATTAAAGAAGAATGTTGTATCATCTCCTAGTTTACCTATTGCATCTTCTGATATATTCTCACATGCTAGTAGTAGCACTTCTACTGATCATAATGTTGAGCCTAGAAGAAGTAAGAGACCTAGATGTGCAAGGAACTTTGGTGATGATTTTGTTACAACTTTTCTGTCTGAACATGGTTACACTGTTTGTGCTAGTGATGAATTTGTTTCAGCTTTTTTAATAGAAGATGATCCAAAAACGTATTGTGAGGCAATGAAATCAATTGATGCTAATTTTTGGAAAGATGCTATTAAAAGTGAACTTGATTCTATTGTGTCTAATCAGACTTGGGTGTTGACTGATTTACCTAAAGGTAGTAAACCCATCAGTAGTAAATGGATCTTTAAAAAGAAAATGAGACCTGACGATACAATAGAAAGGTTCAAAGCTAGACTTGTGGTTAGAGGTTTTACACAAAAGAAAGACATTGATTATTTTGATACTTATTCTCCTGTGACTAAAATATCGACTATAAGAACTCTTGTCGCCGTAGCTGCCATTCATAACCTTATTATACATCAAATGGATGTAAAAACTGCTTTCTTGAATGGTGAACTAAGGGAAGAGATCTATATGTCGCAACCTGAGGGTTTTGTGATTAAGGGTCAAGAGAATAAAGTGTGTAAACTAAACAAGTCACTTTATGGTTGGAAACAAGCACCTAAACAGTGGTATGAGAAATTTAACAACACTTTGGTGAGCAATGGCTATATGGTTAACAACTCTGATTCATGTGTGTATTCCAAAATGATAGAATCTGATTGTGTGATTATATGCCTATATGTTGATGACATGTTAATACTTGGTAATAATTTGGATGTGGTAATTAAAACCAAAGAATTTTTGTCATCAAAATTTGAGATGAAGGACTTAGGAGAAGCTGATGTTATCCTAGGAGTTAAGGTTATCCGAAACTCAAATGGAATTTCTTTAAGTCAATCTCATTATGTGGAAAAGGTGTTGAAAAAGTTTAACTGCTTTGATGTGATATCTGCTAGAACTCCCTATGATGCTAGTATGCCTTTGTGTAAGAACTTGGGTAAGAGTGTTTCCCAAGAAGAGTATGCCAAAATTCTAGGTAGTGTGATATTTCTTATGAACTGTACTCGACCAGATATTGCTTATGCTGTTAGTAGACTGAGTCGTTATACTCATAACCCCAGTAATGAACATTGGACAGCTCTTCGTCGTTTACTAAAATACCTAAAAGAAACTGCTGATTTTTGTTTGCATTATAGTAAATTTCCTGCTGTGTTAGAAGGATATTGTGATGCGAATTGGGTGTCAGGTAACGATGAGATTTGTTCAACTAGTGGTTATGTCTTCACCATGGGTGGAGGTGCTATATCGTGGAAGTCCTCTAAACAGACTTGTATTGCACGCTCTACCAAGGAATCAGAGTTCATAGCTCTTGAGTTGGCAGGTCAAGAGGCTGATTGGTTGAAAAACCTACTAGCAGATGTACCAGTATGGGGAGGACGGCAGACTCCGATCTCCTTACATTGTGATTCACAAGCAGCCATTGGTGTTGCTAAGAATAGTGTCTATAATGCGAAAAAACGACACATCAGAATCAGGCACGCTGCAGTTAAACAACTCCTTGAAAATGGAGTGATCGCTTTGGACTATGTGAGGTCTGAAAGCAATCTTGCTGATCCCCTTACTAAGGGGTTGACTAGGAAATTAGTCGCTGACACGTCGAGGGGAATGGGGCTAAAGTCCTTAAGTCAAGTTAGAGAGTGACACTTGACTAGGTCTAAAGTTCTGTTCCTATGGCGTTGTATGATTCATAGCCTTAACGGCGGTGCTTTTGAGACGCACTTGATATATTGTACGCCAGGTTGGACTTGTGTCCTTAATGTCTTGTGTGAGAAATGCTTTTGAGAAGCACTTGAGCCACCTACGTAGGTGTAATGATCATAAGACTATGAGAAGTCTTTTGAACACACCTATTAGTACCAAGGTAAACGTATAGCCTCTAAAAGGCACGTTGCACGATGAAATCGCGGAACGATCATTTTTTGAAGGTATGATATGTGTTGTGGGGGGTATCGACCGAAGCTCAGTTAGGAATTCAAATCGCAAGATATTCTCTCGCTGAAAGTAAGTTGTTTCCTCATTTCACTAAAGTGTCAATTCAAATCGAAAGATATTGATACCTAAGTATCCAATCCTTCCTTTACCCATGAATTCTTCTTTCTGTGACTCGGGCGCCCCTAGTGGGGGATTGTTGGAAATAGGGGCTTCTAAAGCCTTTGAGTTTTTTCTTACCATCCCACATAGGAGAGGAAAGGAAGTGTGTATGTGTTTATATATACACCTCTTCCCTTACTTATTACTAGTGGGTAAAGGGGGTCTTTTGTATAGACTCTACGAGGTGCTTAATTTAGCTCGCACACGCGCGCGCGCGCGCGTGCCCGTGCCCGACCCGACCCGGTTCTAGATCCAGATCTGGGATTTGGGATTTGGCAATCGCCTGCGGCGGGCTATGCCTATCTTTTTGGGCCAAGTCCGGTCTGAGTAGTATGTTTTGTTGTGTCCAGGTTCATGTGTCCGGATTCATTTCCCATGTGCTAATTGAGTCAGTCAAGTTACTGTTAGTGGGTGAGATATTCTCTCCCCATTTACAGCCTTGACTGCTGTGAATTAGGGACTGGTTAAGCTCCTCAACTGCTCTATTTTTTCTGTATAAATAGAGCAGTCTGCATAAGCAGAAATACAACAACAACACACTCTTCTACTCTCTTCTTCTTATTCTTCTACAATAATTTCTGGGTAGAGTACAAAAATCGTTCCAGGTCTATCAGTCTTGAGTGGGCGAGTCTGAAAGGCGTCAGTAGTGTAATCCTTGGGGAACTACCGGTCAATAGCTGATCGCCACCACGGTCGTACCGGAATAAGTTTTCAAGGCAGTGGCTCTTTCCACGTCACTACTTCTGTTTGATATTTCTGATCTTTTATTCTTTGATTACAGCACTTTTCGACTAACAGGAACTGCCATACTTATCTCAAAGTTGTAATGGTAAATGGATCAATAGCAAACTCGCTATTTGGCTTAGCGATTTTGCCCTTCACTTTTTTTTTTGTGGGTTTGAACCTCTCTCAACTTCGATTCTATCGTTCTCCTTCGTCTCAAAACCATTTCACTCGATTTTTGCGCTATTAGTTTACTCTTGCGGCAAGCTACACAAATGTTGTGAGTAGGGCTATTAGTTATTAAGGTTCAAATCCTGGTTGTTTGGCAAATCCTGGTTAGTTATTAGTTATTGCGGCAAGCTACTCAAAACCATTTCACTCGATTCTAACTTAACGCTATTAGTTATTGCGGTTCAAATCCTGGTTGTTTGGCATCCATGCCAAGGCGGCATCGAGGCTTGATTTCGCTGGTGGCAACAATTTTTTGTATACGAGTACTGTTTTTTTGTCACTGCTCTATTTTCACATTTATACATTTAATCTGACCCATATAAATATGATTTCATAGTGAGCCACGATAATGATTTTGGCATACTACAATGAAAATGGGAAAGAAGACGTAGAAGTATTAGTTACATTACATTTTTTAAGCTTTGAAGTGCTTGTAAGAACTTTTAATTTGAATATAAAGTTATAAACTAATAATTTGAATAGTCGTTTTCCAAGAGAGTTAATAGTGTGATAGTTGTACAACCAATAAGGCAATAATGTTACGAGTAATTTGCTGCATGGAGTTGATCGTAACCGTATCGTCATTGTCTACCATTTTAATTGTGTGAAACTGAAATCAAACAAAACATTATTTCAATACCCCCACCAATGTTACACCCACCATTAACACTCTCCATCATTCACCCTCTTCATGCCACCAGCAGCAGCCCGATTCTCGCAGCCCCATAGCTAGTTAGTTAGTTTCCGCCTCGACGCTGACATGAATTGTAAACAAACAGGATTTGAAACGCGAGCACCGTGAGGTTGCTCCCCGTGTAGCTTGACGCGAGAGGAAACTTATAGCGCAAAAATTGTGCAAAATGGTTTTGAGATGGAGTAGAACGATTGAATCGAAGTTGAGAGGTTTAAAGACAACAAAATATGGGAAGGGCAAAATTGCTAAGCCAAATAGCGATTTTGGCTATTTACCCATTTCATTACTACAACTTTGAGATAAGGATGGATGTTCGCTAATTGGACTAGAGATTTATGTTTAAAAGGGTTAAATCGCTACTTGAAATAGCGACTTACCTATTATTTTCCAAAAAAAAAAAAAAAAGTGATGACGTGGACCCATTGGGAGAAAATAGTTTCAAATGGACCATAAAGCGAGAATTAGTTTGGTAGACAACCCTACTTTGAAAAAAAATTCCCATTATTACTCTTCTTACGTATTAACACCTTGAGAGACTAATTCCATTAATGATTACTCATTAGCGTATGCCGGTTATTTGTAAAACATGAAACTAAATATCATCGTTAGAGAAAAAGCAATGCAATAGTTAGATACATATAACCTAAATTTTTTTATTTTTTTGGTTCACAAAAGGGGCTAAGCCCCGGGGTTAACTAATGACTAAGCGAGGAAAGGCAACGCCAAGAACGTCTTCGCGTAGGATAGCTTTGAGACCGTCAGGTGGAGTACTAAGAACGGTGGTGGTTGGAGGTGCACGCCAACCAATCTGCAGCTCGATTACCCTTCCGAAAAATATGATCAATTTGCACTTCCCACTCATTCATTCGGATAAGATCTTTGCATCTTTGGACCAATGGACGACCATTACTCAGTATGGAGTCTTCACGGAAAAAATCCACGCAAGTCTTATTATCCATATGCACCAATAGCTTTGTAATTCGCATGGATCTCGCTTCCTCCATGCCGACAACTAAGGCATGCATTTAAGCTCTCATCGAAGTGCAACTTCTGCTAGCAAAGAGAAAGGCAGAAATGAAGTTACCAGTTTCATCCCTTATAATACCTCCACAACCAGCCAATCCCGGATTTTCGCGAGAAGCTCCGTCAGTATTAAGCATGAACCAGCCGTGAGGGGGAGGTTTCCACCGAATGAAACGTTCCACACGAGAAGAACCGGGAGTTGGGATAAAAATTGAGAAAGGATCAAATGCCCTTTTTGAGAAATCGAATTGACGACGGAGGAAAGATACATGGTTTGTTGGATTAAAATCCGCTTTGCCGAAGACAACATTATTCCTCCATCTCCATATCCACCAACATGTAATTATGAATTTCATCGACCAATCCGACGAAGTAAGAGCCGAGGCATTGCTAGCATTTTATTGAACATCCAAGAGGGGAAAGATTCCGTGTAAAAATTATCATTACTAGCTCCATCCGCTAGCTGGGCCCAAATATCCATCGTAATGGGACAGTGGCGGAGCAAGTGATCGGTAGTCTCGTCTTCTAACATGCATCGAGGACAGATAGTATCACCGACATGCCACGTTTGACTCTATTGTAGTTGGTCATTAACCGATCGTGGGCAGCGAGCCGCCAAACAAACATCCTTATACGTTGCGTGATGAACCAGGAGTTTCCAAATGACGCGCCAAGCTGCAGAGTTGTCTTCCGTGGGGGCATCTTCCCCTTTAAGAATAACAAGGGCAGACTTAATAGAAAACTTGTCATTGGAACTTGCATTCCAATAGAGCTCATCCTCCATATGTGGTTCGGATATAAGTGAATAAGCAGCAATTGATTGGAGGTCCTCTTGTGATAAATAGTTCGCAAACTCGTCCCATTTCCACCCCCGAGTTTTCTTCCCACATATCACTAACCGTAGCTCCGAGAATCGACTTGGGTATTGGCTGAATTGTCCTGCTTGAAAGACACCCTATGCCGGTCCAGGAATGGTCCCAGAAAAGAGTCCGGCGGCCATTTCCTACCGCCACAGTCATGCCTTTGGTGATGAATTTAGATTGAGAAGAAATTTTGGCCCAAACATTTGACATATTAGTTTTCGGTTGAAACATGTCAACATCACATCTACCGTTACCGTATTTAGCTCGTAGTACGCGAGCCCATAATCTGGTTGGTTCAGTGAGGACTCGCCAGCCCAATTTCATGGGAAATGCCGCATTCGATTGTCGGGACGAGCGAATCCCAAGGCCTCCCAAAGATTTCGGTTTTTGAATTGTTTCCCAAGAGACTAGTTGGACTTTCTTCTTGTCTTTGTTGCCTCCCCACAAGAACCTGCGAGATTTTCTGTCAATATTATCACAAACTGAACGTGGAAGCTTCACCGTCTGCATACTATAATTGGCGAGAGTGGAAAGGGTGGACTGGAGTAAGGTGTATCTTCCGGCAAGCGAAAGGTGTTTAGTCTACCAACCCAAAATTCTTTTATTGAACTTCTCTTCTAAATTGGGTGAAAGTAGATTTTGTGATCCTCCCGTAGATAGTCGGCATTCCCAAATAAATTCCCAAGTCGGACGTAATATCAAAACCAAGAATATCCGAGATCTCTTGTTGAATAATATCCGGAGTATTTGATGAAAAAAATACTTTGGATTTTGCGATACTTACCTATTCTCCCGAGGCTCGACAAAAATTATCAAGGACATATTTAATAACAATGGCTTGGTCAGCCCTGACTTCAGCAAAGAGGACCATGTCGTCCGCGAAAAAGAGATTTGAAATTTTAGGGTCGTCTTTGCAAATTGGGATAGGTAACCAATCTGAGTTACTTATTCTGATATCGATAGCTTGCTGAAGTTTATCAAGACACATCACAAAGAGATACGATGATAACGGGTCCCCTTGACGTACCCCTCTAGTCGGCTTGAACTTCTCGGTAGGTTCCCCGTTCCAGAGAATTTGCATCGACGTAGTGGAGACGCATTCCATTATAGTATCAATCATAAGGGTGGGAAAACACATATCGCTAAGTGTATTCCTAATAAAATTCCATTTCAACCGATCATATGCCTTCTCCAAGTCGATTTTAATAGCCATATACCCTTTCCTTCCTTTGTGTTTCCTCATAGTATGCATTATTTCCTGAAAAACGACGATATTATCAGTAATTTGACGGCACGACACAAACCCACTTTGATTATCCAGAAATTAGTCGGGGGAGAACTTTCTTGATTCTACTGGCAATGGTTTTACTCACGATCTTATAGGCGACATTACAGAGACTTATAGGGCGAAACTGTGAAATATGTTCTGGACCGACTACCTTGGGAATTAAGACTATATGGGTGTCATTTAAACTGGCAGGGAAACCTTTGCCTTCAAGAGCCTTAAGAGCTAAAGAACAAACATCCTCCTTAACAGTATCCCAATTGTTTTGATAAAAAAAGAGCTTGAAACTCGTCGGGACCCGGTGCTTTGAGCGAACCCATATCATGGACAACCTTTACAATCTCGGCTAAAGAATAATATTTAGTTATCCAATCCCAATGCTCGTTGCTAAATTCCTGGAAAAGATCATAAGGGATGTCAGCTTCTGCTTCCACGTCACCGAAGCTTTCATCCGAGTACAAATTCTTGTAATAATCGACGATCAATTTTTTAATGTCGTCTGCCTGATCGATCCACACTCCGTCGTCATTTTTAAGGCTAGTAATGTGGTTTTTCCAACGTCGAACAAGAGTGCTTACATAAAGTATGGCGTATTACGATCCCCATCCTGAATAAATTGTACTCGCGATTTTTGGTACCACAATATTTCTTCCTGCTCCAGGACTTCATCTAGATCACGGCGGAGTTTTGCTTCAAGTTTTATAAGGTGTCTCTCTTTCTTATTAGATAAGTTTTTTTGACATCCTTCAATGCGAGCTAACAATTCGCGGTTTTTACGAAAAATATTGCCAAAGACGTTTTCATTCCACTTTTGAAGATTGGTAGAGAGATTTGAAAGTTTCGTAATCAGACCATTACCTGAATTCCAGTTCTCCGAGACGAACTCCGTAAATTTCTCTTGGGTCAACCAAGCAGCTTGAAATCGAAACGGTTTTTGGACCGATTGAATTGGAGCAAAACCATTAGGGGATATGAAAAGAGGGCAATGGTCCGACTGATATGCGGGAAGATGGAGAACTCTAGCATCATTAAATTCCATACTCCAGTTACTGTTGCGAAGGGCGCGATCCAATCTAGCACTCTGTCGGGTTTCCACTGAATTTACCCTAGCCCACGTGTGTGACAGACCAAAAAACTCGAGTTCAATTAATTCACAATTCTCTATCCAATTGTTAAAAAGCTCGCATCTTCTTCCCATGCTTTGATTACCACCATGCCGCTCTTGCAGTGTCCTAGTATCATTAAAATCGCCTGCTAATAGCCACGGATGGTTATTCTGCTCTGCAAATTTTTTTAATTCAGACCAAAGCTCATGTCGATTGTTGGGATTTTTTTAATTCAGACCTAAAATTATATAATTGAAATTAAAGGAAATTTAAATCAAAGAACAAGTAAATCCGTAATTATGGAGTACAATAACCTTCACCATTAATAGTTACCTAACAATATCTAATGATGTTTTTGTACTTACGTAGGATTATAATTGTCGTTCCAATCAGACTATTGCATCCGTTAGGTGATAATAATTTGAATCATCATATGACATAATTTATTTGATAGTAATTTGCAACTTCTTATGATAAAATTTCTTTGCAAATTCTTATTTCAGACAGACCATTTCCGTTTAAAAAATAATACGGGATTATGTTGGCACTTTTTGATAAAATGTAACCATAGCTTATATCAACTTGTTTTCAATAGTGGTTACATATAACTGTAAAATGGTTACAAAATCTTGTCTTATTGCTTCAGACAAAATGGTCCGTTTGAAATTCCACAATTAATAGATGTTTATTATTTCTGTTGGTAGTTCATAAAATTTGGACTCTTAAATATTTTTTCCGTCAATTAGTCCGTTAAGAAAGTATGTGACGTGACTAATTGAATTATGAGATTTCCTATAAGGTAACCCTCTAATTTTTCAAGAAATCACATGCTTAAAAATATATTCCCTTAATTAATCTTTTTTTTCTTCACATTTTTACTTAATTACACCCAAAACTATCAAATTCTTGATAATTGTCCTTCGATTAAACGAGTTTTAAAAGAAAAATCTAGTAAAAACTTTGTTCGATATAAAAAAATTCACAATAAATTTTTCTAAATGTCAAAGTAAATGTAGTCCATACCGAGCATTGTAACAGTCAAGCCCAAATTTGATTCATAGGTTTCATCCAATTTAAAACTTTTATTTTCGAAATCCCATTAAAACTGAAAATGTTATAAACAACTAAACAATGACGACTCACTTCAATTATACAACAAACTGACACATTAAAGTTGTGTACAAGAGTGGGGACTCACTTTTAAGCATAAGCCTTAAATTAAAGCTTAATAGTGTATTTCTTTGTTAATTATTAAACCCGATTTTTTGAAGAATTACGGTAATGATTTCTTATAGAGATTATGATGCCGAAAGTTGAGATTTTTAGAGTACTTAAGTGAAAAAAATTGCTAAGAATGATATATTAAGTGACTAAGGTAGTATTTTTAAGAGTGTTTTTTTTTGTAAAACAAAGTTAGGGTTACCTTGTAGGATTTTAAAAAATAGAGGATTATTTTCTAGAACATCACATAATTGATCAATTGACCACATCACATAATACTTAACGGACAAATTGACGGAAAAAATAGTTAAGGGTCACACTGATACGTATTAATAAAGTTTGACACGCGTCGTTTCGATGTGTCAAACGATATTTATAACAAGACTTAGCACGGTGGCAAATCAAGGTCGGTCCACAGGGACGGTGGGTATTCGATATGCAAAGTCTAGACTAGCAATGCTTAAGGGGTATCGCGATATAGAAGTGGATTTGAAACTAATCTAAGAACATTGAGTAAATGCAAATAAGTAGGAAAGTAAGACAAAACTAAGATAATCAAATAACAATCAATAAAAGGAAAGTCTAGGATCGGTGGGTTCAAATGGGTAATTTGGGCTCTAGTGAGTCGGGTTCATAGTTAATGGGTAGTCAAACTTGGGCGCGGTAAATTGAGGCTCTCGATCTTACAATCCCTCCCATATACCGAACCAAGCTAGCTCTCGCGTACACAAGGTCGATATACCAACTATATGCAAATCCTAACATATTCCGAGGCTATGATCTTACGGAAATGTATAATAAACATGAATCATGCAAGTTTGTCAAGCAAGCATTTCATCAAACATGTGGTATGCATAAGTTGGAAGAAAGACAATTAATCAACAAATCAACCTAACAAACAAAGATTAACCCTCATTAACACCCATTATCCCCCACTAACCCTAGATTAATCACTACTCACTACTTAACATGAAGAATATGGAAGAATAAGATATAAAACTAAGACAAGACATAATGATAAGAAGGAAACAAAACATGTAATGAAATGACAAGATTAGCAAGTATATGAAAAGAGATTAAGAAGATATACCAACTAATTAAGGCAAAAGATGAACAATAAAAGAGGAAATCTTGAATAAAGGATAAGACTTTGTCACCAATCTTCAAGTACAAAACCAAGAAATCCAATTACATAACTAGATCTAAAACTAATTAAAGAGTAATTGAGAAAAGATTAAACTAATTAGGAGGACTAATCTAATCTAATCTAACTAATTTTGAGTCTAGGGTTTCGTTCCCTCTAATTACCAAAAAAGATCTATTTATAGGTTTACCAAATGGAGGAAAGATGGGCTTCGAAAGACTTCATGGACTGGTAAGGTCACGACCGTGAAAGGTGTTTCACAGTCGTGAAAGCTGTCTCACGGCCGTGAAACACTTGTCACGGTCGTGAGATATGTGCACTAATATGGCAGAGACTTTTCACGATCAAGTCACGACCGTGAAATGACTTTCACGACCGCGAGCTGAGTTTCACGACCGCGAGCTGTTTCACGACCGCGAGTTGAGTTTCACGACCGTGAGCTGTGTTTCACGACCGTGAACTGTGTTTCACGACCGTGAGTTGTGTTTCACGACCGTGAACTATGTTGCTCGAAAATCATCATTCTTTGGAAGGAATCTCACGACCGTGAGATGTACTTCACGCCCGTGAAAGGTCTTTCCTCCTTGTTCCCTTGATATAACTTTGTCAACTTCTCTCGGTTTAGCTCGCCTTGACTCGGGATGACTCGGGTACGCCAAGTAGGGCCCCCAATGGTATGTGGGGCCCTCTAGGACATGCCGTGGGCCCTCAGTGTGATGTACCTTCTCTTTTGTAGATCAAAATTGGGTAGAACTCGCCCCAAATGTCGATTTACCTACAAAAACACGATAAAAGCGAGAAATATGCTAGAAGAAGGTAAAACACATAGAAACGCTCTTAGGGAGCGTTAAAGGCAAGCAAAACGAGCCAAAAGGGGGTGGAAAAGTAGGCTGAAATGACACTATATCAAAGTTGAAGGTTACCATATATGGTCTTGAAAAAGTAGGGTTACCACTTACCACGTAGATTTTGGAAACAAAAGACAAGGTTATCATATATAAAAACCCAATGTCATTTATAAAAAATAAATAAGTGAATGAGATTGAATGAATATCATGTTTTATAACGGATGTTTTATTTTATTTTGTTTCATGATAATCGCTAGTCAAAGTCGACTTTCTAGGGTTAAGTTGGAATTTTTTCCAAGTAATTTGTGATCTTTGGAGGTCTTATTCCCTTGTTATTGTCGGTGGTGGCTTAACGAATTTTGTCTTTACATGGTTAAGCCTCTTTAGGAGCTGGCTTTGCTGGGCTGGTAGTTGAAGTGATCTGGTTGGTAGTAGAAGGCCTCTATTTCTTCTTTTCTTCGTCATTAAGAACCCTTAGCTATTCTCCTTTCCTTTGTTCTTAAGTTTTTGTGCCTTTACGCTTTCTTCTACTTGTTTCGTTCTCATTTTCCTTTTCCGATGGATTTTCAATCTTTTCATCACAATCTTAGCAAGTTGTTTATTTTCGATGCCGATATTGTAGACGATAAGGATTTAATTATGTGTATTAATTATGAGTATGAGGGAGCCATCTATTTACAGTATTCACCAAGTGAAAGATAAGGAAACTTCTCTTTTCGACAAAGGAAATATATCCCTCGCTAGTAGCCTTTGCAAACAGGCGCTATATTTTATGTGCTTTGTTGGCTTGTTACCCTCTAATGATCAAGATGTTGTTATTTATATAGCCTCATCTCTTATTTTAAATCTAAAAGCTTTCAAATTGAAGCTCACTCATTATGATCATGCTAGCCGTTATTGAAAACTTATCTTGCATTTTGACCCCTACAATTCAATACTGAAGTCCTATATCGTAGAGGCTTAGCCTATAAGCAGTTGAATCTTCTTAAAGATGTGCATGTCGACTTTGAAAATGTTGTCCAGCTTGATCCTAACAATTCAGAAGCTCGTCGTTGGTTTGTTACCCTCTCATAACCATTCTTTCAAATACTCTAACCGCATCCTTTAAATGATACAAACTTCTCCCACATGTTGAAATATTTGAAACTATGCATGTCTTTCCCCCAAATTATGATCTACTAGCTGCAATTATGCAAGGACAATGATCAAAGATCCTCTCTGGTGAAAATGAGCACAGTAATCCTCAAACTTATCCATCCATTCCTGATTCCCCATCACCCTACCAAGATATCATATATTCATGAAATTACACTATTATATTCACTAAACTCATAGTGAATATAATAGTGACATATGAAAAATATCACACTAGATAACACATATTCATCAAGCTAAATTACCATGCATATTCCCTAAATTGAAAGTGATTATAGTAGTGCCGTATTATGAATCTCACACCCGAAATCACAAATCTAACAATGAATAATGAGAGATAAACTATAAGAGATTCAATTCAATTAATACACTTACTTGATAAGTTAGAACATAATCAATTAAAACTATTTTAAGATTACAAAACTAATAGGTAGATGGAAAAATATTTTATGCTTAATTCTTTTGGTAAGTATAGAAAATCTATGTTCGAAATGGGAGCAAGAAAGGTTTATGGTAACGGTTTGATAAGCGTTTATATCGTCATCATTTATCCCCTTCCCAAGTCTCATTTTAAGCATGAAATATACTAATTATACTCGTTTTTCTTCATAGTTTGCGTGTATCTCGATTTTGCATATTTTCATTATATATTTCAGGATTCGAGTTAAAAGAGCAGGAAATGATCTTGAGAAACAAGGACGATGTGGGGTCGTGAGCGAAGACGGTCGATGGATCCATAGAGGGCCTCATGCCGGCCAGTTGGCCGCCTGCCAACCGTGCGGTAGTCGGTTGTGGCTTCGCTCTTCTCTCCTTCTCCTCTTTGCAAACGACAAGCACCAGGGATAGCCACCAGCCGGTCGACCGGCGACCTAGCCACCGGCTAGTGCTCCAAATTTTCACCATTTCTCGCACTTTTCGTGCCATGGCCTCGTTGTTGTTTGCGCCACTAGCGGCAGGCCCTGGGTCCCTTATGCATGGATTTCGATTTCCTCTTATGAAGACCTATCCTTGTAGACATTAGCATAAATAGATAACACATATGAGATTAATTAAAGCCATATTATTAGATTAAAACCATAAATCTAGATTAGGTTAATTTAATTTTTCCTTTAATCCTTCCTTAAATTAGTTTTTGGTTCATTTTAATATTTTAATAGTTAGATTAATTTGGGTTTTGTAAAAAGATTTAAGTTGAAAGATTTTGGTTTTTATTCATGTTCATTCCTTTCTCATCTAATCATTGTTTATGGGTAAGAATTTCATCTTTCCCTCTTGCTTTTATTTAGTTTAATTTCCCTTGCATGATTTTAGTTAATCTCATAATTAGCCATGCTAGGTATAGTTATTATTGTATTTGTGTTAACCATGCTTGAGTAGATTGTAGCTAGGGGTTAAGGAGAGCTTTTGTGAGTTAATGGGTTTGAATCAATGATTGTGACAATAATAGGAATTATTTGGGTAGTTTGTATTTCAATTTTATGCATGCAACGTACGTGTTTGTTGAATTTATGGTGAAAGCTTGAGCCTTTCACTTGCCATGTTGACTTTTCCTTGTAACAAACAAGTCGTTCCTTTAACTTGACTTGAGGCGAAAGCCTAGGCTTATGGTAGGATAGCGTGTAGATTGATCGGTTAGGCTTAGTAGGGGCAAAAGTTCTCTAGACTCGACCTAGGGGGCCTCATGACCGAAAGGGCGTGATTCTACCCATACGTTACCCGAACATATCCTTGTGTTGTGATTCGGCTCATTCCCTATCACTAGCGAACCCGAGACCATGGCTTTGTTCTTTCCCTTGATTGATTGCATTTGTTTAATTCATGTTTTTAGTGTTAATTTGTTAGCTTAGCATTATTTTTAATCTTGTGTGACTAAATTAGAACAAAGACTTAGACTTATAGCCTTTCTCTCCACCGTTCTCGTGGATCGATCTCGACTACCGCTACTGCATTAGTTGAGTCATATGAATTTTGTTTGCTTGCGAGGTGCGCGACAACCCCGCATCAATGTTAAAATGACAATTCTTAATAATGTAGTTTTTTATCTTTAATTTTTGTTTGTTTTAGTTTTCAACTACAGAGAGCAGGAAGCACCTACACCTGGGTGTAGGGTACAAGCTAAGAATTGCATATTTGATAAACGCGAATTCTTTTTTTAGACGGTCAATTCACCCGAAACAAGTAAGACGGGATTTGTGACCATTTTATAGTTAAATATAATGACAATGGTCCATCTAGAGGCGTACATCTAACGTGCTAGCTTGGCCCAGCCCAACCCAACCCAGTCGAGTGAGTAAAAAAAAACTCGCCTGACTAGCATTAGTGCCAGCCCCCGCCCAGCCCAATGTCATCCTCTTGCCAGACTACTGCCACAATTTCCTCGGCCATGCCCGTTCCGATCCAAAGACTAATAAAAAAGATATGAAAGCCCGCCCTTGCCCGAGAGTGACCTGCTACTAAGTGGATTGGGGTGGGGCTAGATAAAACTGGCCAAGCACTGGCCCGACCCTCATTTAGTGTCGTGCTTGGGCTGCTGACACTCAAAATCCCGTTTTATTGTTTCAGACGGAGATGACCCGTCTGAAAGAAGACCAACTGTTTGATAAATAGTTTCAAACAAACTTTTTGTTAAATAGTTTCATTTTAAACCCAATTATATATAAAAAATTTCTATTTTATGCATGTTTTATACAAATTCTTCATAGTCCTTTTCACTTGATCGTTAATTTGGACCATTATTTTATGCAACATTTACCGTTTTCCTTTTTTTCCAATTAAGGAAAGGAAAGTTTTTATGCTGGCGAAGTTTTAACCAGGTCATGAGCATCATTTTTTAATTAATTTTATCAATTAAGTTAGTTAACACTTAACATCTACTACCTCTGTAATAACAGTAAGTCTTAAGATGGGTCCGTTTCATCGATAGTGCCCGTCTTAAATGAGAATTTGTAATCGACTTTCTCCATCCCGATCAATTGTTGTCCTTTTATTTTAACACAAAGATCAAAGAAAGAATGAGGAACCATTGTGATTTCACCTAGTGGATGACAAGTGAATAATAGTCTAATTGGTTGATCAAATTACTCATAGAAAAGCTTCATAATATAGAAAGGACAACAGTTTACTGAGACACCCTAAAAAGAAATAGTACGACAATTGACCGGGACGAAAGGAAAGGAGTAATAATCATTTACTTGTATAGTTGTATCAGCAAGTCTTGTTTAAGACGGGTATATCCGTCTAAAGCTTTAAACGGGTCAAATACTAGCAAGTGGTAATAGTAAAGCTTCATAATAGAATGAGGAACCATTGTGATTTCACCTAGTGGATGACAAGTGAATAATAGTCTAATTGGTTGATCAAATTACTCATAGAAAAGCTTCATAATATAGAAAGGACAACAGTTTACTGAGACACCCTAAAAAGAAATAGTACGACAATTGACCGGGACGAAAGGAAAGGAGTAATAATCATTTACTTGTATAGTTGTATCAGCAAGTCTTGTTTAAGACGGGTATATCCGTCTAAAGCTTTAAACGGGTCAAATACTAGCAAGTGGTAATAGTAAAGACAAAAATTTTGGTATTCTCCAGGTAACAAGTGAGATAATGTGATATGTATTTGACCCGTCTTAAGCTTAACACGAATAATGTCCGTCTGAAATGAAAATTCGTGCAGTTGTATATCTAATGGCTCTTTTCACTTGGCCGTCACACATTCACGATGTCACACACAACTTTTAAAATAACGGTCGAAATTAATTTGTGTGATTACCCTAATTTTCAGCCAAATCCTTCTCGTATAAAAACCCTCTAAAATTAAATTACAATCACGACATTTACCTTGGTCGTGATTTCTCCTCTCATACCACTTTGTTTTCTCCCTCATTTTTTTCCCGTATTTTGTGGACTTTTCTGGTCAGAAAAGCCGCGATTCCGACGGATTTTTCCGGCGGTTCACCCTGTTTTTCCTGTAAGTCGTATTTTATATATTTTTTAATTATTGCATGCAATAATATTTTAACATTTATATTTCCTGGTTATTTTTGGAATGTCTTGATTAATGGAAAATTGAAGGGGTTTGATTTATGATTGAGTGTTTGACCTTTTTTTAAGCTAATTTTAATGGTAATTAGTTAGAATTTTAATTGAAAATTTTGACCCTTTTCAGCTGATTTTAATGGGTATTACATAGAATTTAAATGGGATTTTGACCCTTTTAAGCTGATTTAAATGGGTATCAGATGGAATGTTTTTCAGATTTTTTTTATCTTTATTTAGTTGATAAATATTGCATTTTTATGATTGTTTTCTTTTGATGTTCACCCTATAAAAATTGCTTGTAGTTCTATATATAATGATTATTGTTAGTCAAAATATTGTTGAGTTTTACCAGTTTTAGTATTAATTTTGTCAGAAGTAATTTGTACAAAAAAAAGGTATCAAATTAGGCCAATTTGAGATCACAAATTTGACTTTTGAAGGATGCTTATTGATGTAAATTGTAGATAGTCATAAGTTGTTGTTGACCACTTTATTGTGCTTTTTGAAGGGAAATTTTGGGCAAGTGTGTCTTTTGTGAAACATTACATGATATTGTTATCATTCTTTCTCCATCAAGACTTGTTGGTAGTTCTCAAGTTTACATTTTGTGAAGAATTACATAATATTGCTTTGTTCCATTTTCGTGTCGTAGTGCCTTTGCTTCTTGACTTGTCATCCACCAAGTATAATTTACAAAATCTTTTTTAATATGAGTATAATATTGATTTCCAATTTTTTAGGTTAAGATGGTTTTACCGGTGATGGTGTGTAGAAGCCATAGTGCTTAGTGGAGTGGTGGGATTCCTTCCTCTTGCAAAAGAAAATGGGTTGTTTTCATTCAACAGCGAAGAGAAAGCAATTACCTGGACATGAAGACCCGGTGTACCTCGCTTCACAAACTGCTTGTAAGCTCCACTTTGATGGGTGTTTAAATTTAGCTGATAGTTTTGATATGATACGACATGCTAGTCTTCCATAAACTGTGACCTTTGGAACTTTGATGCAAGGCGTGCTAGGTTTCAGTACTTCTTGATAACAAGCTATGCAATATTGGTTTGAATAGATGAGTACTAATGCAGTTGTATCTAAAAGATTTTGTTACTTTGACCCTTCAGTTTTTGGGCCTTAACATACCTGACATGAGACGACACTCAAGGGTAATCTTTACCCAATAGTTACCAAACCGACACTTAGTCAAGACAAAATGAGTCAAAGTAGAGAAGATACTATTATATGTATCATTTCACACTCCTTCTGATTCATATATACATTTCACTTTCGTATTTATTAAAGATTTAAGTAGGATTAGAAATATCAATGCGTTTGCTTTTGCTCTCTTTGTTTCATCCTTGCGGCGCAAAAAAAGAACAACTTAAGTATTGGTCTTTCTAGCGTACTTAAATTCTTGCACATATTGAACATAGAAAAAGGCTGATTTGGACAATTGTAAGCCATATGTCCCGAACATCTCTATATTCCACCTGTAAAACCTAAAATATACTCGTTTGGTACCTGTACTTGTTCTCATGTTAAATACTAGCACACAAGTCCTAATGGCATAGGTAATAGTTTGGTTTAATATCAAAATAAAGATTGAATTGCTTATACGACTTTTTGTTCACTTTTTCAGTTAGTGTTAGTGAAGTAGAAGCTTTGTTCGAGTTGTTCAAGAGCATTAGCAGTTCCGTGATTGACGATGGCCTTATAAGCAAGGTACCCAGTGTCTACAATCTTCTTTATGAATAGGAATTTTGAGCCTCCTTTGTGCAATTGATTTTTACCAGGCATTTATGTGATATTAACTAAGGTAGTTTTGCTTGCGTTTTCCAATGTAAGTGGTGGAAATTACTGAGATTTTAAGTAACTGAGCATTAAAATAGCAGTTCAGATTTCAGAGCCAGGTTCAGTGAGAGATGAATGAGAATCCATTATTTGAATTGTATGAAGAATTTATTGCCTCTCTTAATTGTTTTGACTCTTGCACATGGCTGGAGGTTGTGTATAATACTTATTGATTGCTTGCAGCAATGTTTCTATCTAATACATGTGCACCTGCACGTGCATATTCTTGTTAGTTGTGTGGATAATGGTATGATGTATTTCTTACTTTGAACGCCTCGACTCCTCGAGCGCGCCTTGGATGAGGCACTTTCAGAAACGCCTTAATGCACTTTAGGTGTGCCGTTTAGATAAGGCTCACTTAGCGAGGTTCAGTAGTACATTTAAATCTTTACACATGCAAAATTAAGTACCAAAAATAAGGCATCTCACTTTAAAATGCGTGCGCTTTTGCCTTTTGCCTTGCCCCTCATCGCCTGAGCCCCTTAGCGCCTCGGCGCGCCTCTTCAAATAAGCTGTACTTAAAGATCAGTATTTGCAGGAGGAATTTCAACTGGCTTTGTTCAAGAATAAGAAGAAAGAAAATCTTTTTGCCAACCGAGTATGTACTTTATCTTACAACACGTATTTGTTCTACTTTGGTTAATTTCTTTTTCACATAGAACCTCTCTATATGGTGTTGTCTGTGGGGGTAGTAAAGCTTATAAATTCATATCTAAGATCTAATGGAATCTGATATTGCTTGCATACAGATCTTTGATTTGTTTGATGTTAAACGGAAAGGAGTTGTGGATTTTGGCGACTTTGTCAGAACACTTAACGTCTTTCACCCCAATGCTTCTATAGAAGACAAGTTGGACTGTATGTTGCAAGATTATTGACTTCCATTACCAACTAATCTATTTTTTCTTATGTTGATATGATTCTTTCTTCCTATGCAGTCACATTTAGGCTCTATGACTTGGATGGCACTGGATTTATTGAGCGGCAAGAGGTATGGTCTGAGTTGTTTCGTTCTTTTTTTTTTTTATATATTCCTTTCATCTCCTCTCCTCTGCTCTCTGATATTGGCTTTGTTGTTAGCTTGAAATAAGAGCCAAAGTGCTATAACTGAATGAGCCAACTAAAAAGCTGGAAATGTGGGTTGATCAAAGCAGCCCGAACACGATCCAAGTTTTTCCCATCCCGATTTTGCTTTGATACAAAATGACTAGAACGAAAAATACCCAACCCGAAATGACCCTGGTTGATTCATATGAAATTGATCATAATTTACAAAAACAGGACAAAACGTTAATATACACGACGTAGTGACTTGGCTTAAATCCAATTGTCCCAATCTGTAATCTCTAAGCATGCCCATATCCGAAATGATTCAGCTGGCAACACAGCCAAGGCAGACCCAAACTCCAAATGATCACTAACTTAATAACTAACTACCCATAACATCACTAAGCAGCATAATAAACATGAGAAAGCTTCAACAAACCCACTCCTTCTAATATGCATGTCATTTAATTAATAAATTAATAACCTAAATGATAAACTAATTCAACACTGTACATACTCAGGTGTTGTTTTCTTCCCTTTATTATTGCTTTGCAAGTTATGATTGTCTCTCATTGAGCTGACTATGTGTCCATATAGTAAATTGACCTGATTTATGAATCATTACAAGCTTGTTTGGGTTGCTGTTTATCCCACACTTGTATCACTTACGATTAGTCTTCAAAATTTATCCTCCGTCGTATTCTAGTCACTTTGATGGATAACATGTGGTTGTCAATTTATAGGCCATGAAATTGCGAAATAAATGAGAAAAGATTATGTTATTTTCTGATTTGGCACCCGGCGCCGCCAAGTAGCTTTAAGAATGCATGTGAAAGCGGTTTTGCATTTGTTGATAACTTGATATTTCTTTCGTTTTTTGTGTTTTTGTTCCATATCAGCGATGACTTGGGTTTTGCATTGGTTGATAATTTGATATTTCTTTCCTGTTTTTGGTTCACATCAGCAATGACTTTGGTTCTGTTCTGCGTGGGAGTTTTTTTTTTGCTACTTTTGCTTTAACCTATAATCATTAAGAATTAAGAAATTCATTAAAGTGAATTCATAGACGAGCCACCATGTGAGTTCAATAACTGTTTCCTCTTGGGATGTCTAGCGAAGCATCTTGCACAATTGTTCTGAGTATAGAGAATTTGTGCAGGTGAGACAAATGTTGGTTGCAATTCTGTGTGAATCTGAGCTAAAGTTGGCAGACGAAACAATTGAAATTATACTCGATAAGGTGAGCTCTTGTTCTTGAAACTAATATCAATATATCATCTTAGATATATAACGAAATAGTTTATATACTTGTTACATTCTGCTGTATGTATTTGAGCAGACTTTTCAAGAGGCTGATGTAAATCAAGATGGAAAGATTGACAAGTCAGAGTGGCAGCTGTTTGTGTCTAAAAATCCTTCATTATTGAAAATAATGACACTTCAGTATCTCAGGTACGCTTAGTTGCGATCTCTTGCACCCAAAATTCTTCACATATTAGCGATTATTGTGGTTTGTGTGATGGGTGTTATATAATATATGGAAGAGACGGTCTCATATAATTTTGTTTGTAAGGTGGCTCCAGTTAGTCTCTTAACTTTCGGGAAATAGGTTTGTTTCTGATTTTTACCATGAAAATGGATTGCAGGGATATCACGACTACATTTCCAAGTTTTGTTTTCCACTCGGAAGTTGATGAAATTGCTACATGATGTAATTCGAGTGATCCATTCATAGTTAAGGCACGGTCCACTAGGATACGAAATCTGCAAACGTCTCGAACCTCGAGGCTGCCACAATTTTAATTTTATTTTTTCGCCTTCTCCCCTTGTTACTAGTCCAACCATAGTAAAGAAGAATAGAGGCCATGCTTATTTTTAGTATGTGCATAGGGTGATAGGGGTACTTTACTGCTATTGAGCTGTGTCTCTATTTTTTGTTCTAATTTGTCAGATTTAGAGGAAGAATCCCATCTAGAAAGGGAAAAACAATCAGTGAATCTATTTATTATTGTAAGGGCAATAAGTATTTCGAATTATTTCACCTTCTTATGCAACAAATCCACTTTATTTGGAAATTCCTTCTAAGGAGGGACCATTTTAGTAACAGTAGGTCTTGCTTAAGACGGGTCGGATCTTGCAACGGGTATTTTGTGAGAGGAAATGGGTAGAGGGGACAAGGTGGGCACCCCCCATGTGCTCTCCACTCACCCTTGATGGGTACTTTGTGAGAGAATATGATATCCGTCTTAAGCTTAAGACGGATACCTCCGTCTTAAATAAGAATTTGTGTTTTAGTAATGCTAGTAACCCTTACAACTCGTTATTTTATACTCCGTATATCATCAAGAATTTTTTTTGGATGCAAAAGAGAGGCCAAGTGTCATGGTCTGGTACTTTTGCCGAACCGTGGTGCGCACCCTTGTCCTACTCTTAGGCAAGAATGCAAGCAACGAAGGGACTCGTGCTAGTGAGGGATCGCCCACTAACACGTTACTCGGGACTCAGGGTGTGTGTCGGGAATCCTAGTCACTATTATTAACATTCCGGCACACGAAAGCAATAAAAGTAAGCAATACTATTGTTGAAAGCAAGAGATAAGCAATATCAAGCTTAAAGATGAGAAGTGGTTTTGATTGACTAGCACCTCTCTTAGAGGCTTATTTGATAGTTTCAGCTTTGTAGCAGGATACATTGAGTGTGCACAATAGCGCTACCTTTTCTAAAAGCTTAAAGCCGTAACCTAAACATAAAACTAAGCTCCAAGATTCGACACGCAGGAAGTAATCTTGGAGTATTACATGAATATAAAAACAATAATGAAAATACATAAAAGCATGAAAGAAATCTAAGAGGTCGAAGTGAGCGGACCGCGCACACAAATATGGAGGATTTGGCAGGTCCTTACACTCTCCCCCACTTAATCTGTTGCCGCCCTCGGCAACGCTTCATTCTTCAGTTCAGCTCCAGTGAGACTCCCTCGTTGAGTGCCTGAGTGGAGGGTGATCTCAGTGACAACGATTGGGCGGGTAGCATAGATGATCGGAAAAGCACTTCTGGTCATGTGTTTGGCCTTGGCTAAGGTGCTATAACCTGGAGTTCAAAGAAGCAAGAAACAGTAGCACTTTCGTCCTCTCTTATTAGAGAAAAAAGGGAAATAATTTGTATTGAGATTAAATAATGAAGTACAAAAGCAAGTCTATTTATACTAATTAGACTGCAACTTACTAAACTAGAAACATGGAACTAATCCCACAATATTAGGCCACTAACCTATACCTTAGGAACAATCCACTTAACTTATTGACTCCTACAATTACTCCAACTACTCAGGACCATGACTACCATTTAACACATAATCCTAAAATATAGTACTAACTTTGAATTAATTCTCAACATAACTAGGAAGCAAACATTAAAATACAATTTAAACTTGGCATGATCAACCAAGTAGTTCTAACAAGACATTGTGGGAGAAAGAAGGCATGCAGGTGTTGACCAAGAAGGTAAACATTTTCGATGCATCAGGGACCTTCAAAGAGGCATTTGAGGCGATAGCTCTGGTGACAAAGCACACAAACTCGGCTCGTTGATCAGCCGTAGATTCAAAATTACGACCAAGCTTATTGAACAATAGTCCGCAGCATTTTGAACTCGCTTGCTTCATTTGAACAAATATTTTTGATCTTGTATTTTTGCTTTCACAGTACATATCAGCAAACAAATTTGTGCAGTCGGGGTAGAGACCGCTTGTCTAGTTATGCCCTTCGCAATATAGCGTGTTGATTGAAAAATCTTGTTGGATTTCCTTGCAATCTTTGATTATTGTTTTGAACAAGTAATCGTGTGTTCCTTCAGAGGAAGGCATTAGCTTGGTATATATGACATTGCATAACTTGTTCATCACACCTACATGAGCTCCAAGATCATTCTTTATTTCGGTTAAATCCTCGCAACATGTTTGCTCTGATGCCGACTCAGGATTAGTTATTATGCAAGTGCAAGAGTCGAGATTTTTTTGAGAATATTATCGAGTGTTGAACTAAGGGATAAATGGAGGCTCGCCATTGTTATTACTAAAACGATCACCAATTTTCCATTATTTCTCATATTTTTTAATTTTTTTTTTTGGTACAAGAATTCAGAGATGAATGAATGGCTTTATTTGTGTGTTTTGAACTTTGGATGAAATAAAAGAGGGTTTAATTTGGGTATATATATACACGACTATACGAGTTATTGTTTTTTTTTTTGAGGAAAGCACCCTACGATGCATTAACTTAGTGATAATAAATCAATGATTACAGCATTGTTCGCAACCGGAGGTCGTACATACGAGTTGTTGTTGACGACTCTTCTTCTCATAATACGATTTGAAAGATAATTTATTCACCATATTATTGGCATGCCTCGTAGAGAGAACACCTAAACGTGGTGTTCTGTAATAAGTAATAAGTAGGATGTTGGCTGTCCAAATATCTTAGTACTTGTTATGCACTTTCTCTGCAGTATGTTTTGTTTTTGACAAATTTTAAAAACTTTAACGTAAATATATCGGCAAATATAACACATTATTATGCTATGGAAATAAGTTTCACAAATACTCCGTACATATTTTCGGGGGAAAAAACGTACTCCGTAATTTATTATTGCAAGACAATAGAAAGTGAAACTTGAGGAACGTACGTGTAATTAAAACTTCATTTCATTTATTCCGAGTCAAACTTAAAATGTTTTTTAACAAGATCTCACGCACGTCGTCTTATTCATTTGTTTACTTGTTATATTCTTTATCCGCCGTCTTATTCATTTGTTTACCTCTTATATTATTTGAGTATGCTTATCTTAATCAAAAAGTAAAAAAAATGATTGGGATGTAGAGAGTAATTAACCATCTTATCCCAGTTGATATGCGAGAGAATTAGGAACTTCTACCCATTGTTTTTAATTGGGGAGACTGTTGGTTGTGATACTTATCGTATAAAGGTGGATGCAAGCTGGAAGGACATTACCAAAGCGTCAATGGGTTGGGTCTTATATAATGCAGATGGTCAAATAGTTTTTCGTCATGCAGAGAAAATGTTTGCGGAAAGTGCAATTCAAGCTGAAGCTATGGGAATCTGAGCAGTTATTATATGGGCTACTCGTATGCAGATATCACATTTGCATGTGTCCTCGGACTGCCTTCAAATTCTTCTTCAGATTGCAGGAGCCGCTAAGCATCAACAAAAAACTAGGGGTATTATTAAGGATATAATATATATGCTCCCCAATTTTCACTGTATTAGTATAAGCTTTATCCCGCGTACTCTAAATGTTCTGGCGCATATGCTAGCAAAGAGTGCGCTGGAAGTGTAATAGGTTATGAATTGTTACTGCTGCCAAAAAAAAAAAAAAAAAAAATAACCATCTTATCCCTTGATTAAAAAAAAGTGGAACCTTATAATTGTAATCTAGTATTCAAGTGGATAGTATTTATTTAACTCTGGATAATATCGACCGGAACGTTAACTATTTTCATTACTAACACCGACAATTTAAAAATGAAATCGATATAAATATTTTGGTAATTGTCATCAACTTTAGTGTCAATATATCAAAGATAAGACAAAGCTTTATGAAATGGACAAGGCCACAACGTGCTCAGGAGGAAATGACTACCAACATGTGAATGCTTTTCAAGGAGTCAACAACAACCCACGGCCCTCAAGGCCTCAATTCCAAAATCAAGGAGCTTACAACCCAAATTCAAATTTCTATCATCCAAGCTCAAAATTTCACCCAAACATGAGTTACAAAAGCCAAAATGTCTTAAACCCTCAACACACACAAACTCAACCTTCCAACCCTCCGGGTTTTTCCCAACCTAGAGGAGGAGGTCAATTTTCTAGAGGAAACTATAACAATCAATTCAACAACTCTCAACAAGGTCAAGGATCCAACCAATTCCAAAATCAACACTTCAATGATCAAGGTTACAATAACCAAGGTAACTTCCAAAACCAAGGTAATTGGAATCAAGGTCAAGGAAATTGGAATCAAAATCAAGGGAACCAAAACTTCAACAATCAAGGCCAAGGTAATTTTTACCAAGGCAATCAAAGCAATCAAGCAAGCCAAGGGGTTCCCGATCAATCATTCCAAGGCCAAGGGCCAAATTTCAACAACAACCAAGGGTCAAATTTCAACAATCAAGGTTCAAGGGGGCAACAAGGAAACTTCAATAACAACCAACAAGGGAATTTTAACAATCAAAGAAACAACAACCAAGGGTCGAGTAGTCGGAATGACTATGCTTTTGCCCTTCCTTTGACAAATCAACCCCACCAAGAGAGTGATCCTTCAATAAGTGAAGTTTTGCAATTAGTCAAAAACATGGAAATCCAAAACAATTTGGCTTTGCAAAATGTCACTAATGCTCACAAAAAGGAGGTGAGAGAATTAGAAGCTAGGCTAGCTTCTCAAGCCTTGAATAATCCTCAAAGGCCTCCGGGAGGTCTACTTGCTCAAGGGAAAAGCTCCAAGGATGCTTCATCAAGCCACCATGCATGTGCGGTGACTTTAAGAAGTGGACTAGTGCTTGATAACCCCTACATGGACATGATGAATGATGAGATTCCAAATGATGAGCATGTTGAGGAAGGAGAAGAATTTGAAGAACCCATTGTGACTCCTACCTTGGAGTTAAAAGATGATGGAAAGGGTGAAGATAATCAACCCAAAGAGGGAGAAGAAGGGTATGTCGAAATTATGCCTTATGAAGAGGAGATGAACAAGGATGTCAATGATGACGGAGTAGAGGTACAACCAATGGCAAGAGCTAAGGTAACCAAGAAAACTCCCATTCCAAAGGTATCTTTTAGTTCTCCACTTGTTGTTTCCGATATCCCCTACCCCTCTAGAGCTTTGAAAACTAAGGAAAACTTCAAGTTCACCCAATTTAGAAAAATGCTTGAGGGACTTGAAGTGACCTTACCTTTCACCGATGTTATATTGAACATGCCCACTTACTCAAAATTTCTAAAAGACATCTTGACTCATAAGAGAACTTTGGGTACCCAAGATGTTATGATTATGGAGGCGGAGTGTAGTGCTCTCCTCATTAATCCTAACTCTTTTAAAATGCCAAAAAAACTTGGGGACCCCGGAAGTTTCTCTATCCCTTGTGTTGTGGGGGGAGTCATGATTTCAAGGGCATTATGTGACAATGGTGCAAGTGTAAGTGTCATTCCCTTAACTATTGCTAAAAGAATTGGACTTGAAAGTTTAACCCACACTTCTATGACTCTACAACTAGCGGATAGGTCCGTTAAGCAACCTTTGGGTGTGCTTGAGGACGTACCCGTTAAAGTTGGCAAATTTTTGATCCCCACGGATTTCGTTGTCCTAGATATCCCGGAGGATAGCCACACTCCCATCATCCTTGGTAGGCCCTTTTTGGCTACCGGAGGAGTCCTCATTGATGTGAGGGACGGGCGGCTAACCTTTAGGGTGGGAAACGAAACCCTTGAATTTAATCTTCCACATCTAGTGAAGGGACCAATGTTTCACAAAGCATGCTCGGTAGAAGTCATTGAAGAAGTGGTCGAGAAGGTGCATGAAGAGGAAAAGTATGAAGAAGAAGCTCTACAAGTGGCACTCCATGATGAAGAGATGGGAGATGACCACGAGGTAGATGATGAACTAATGAAGAAGGTGGAGGGCCTTCTCCCTCCAAAGGTACAACTTAAGCCCTTACCTCCCTCACTTAAGTACTCTTTTTTAGGTGAGGGAGAGACTTATCCCGTTATCATTAATGCTAATTTAAGTGAAGGCCAAGAACTTGAACTTTTGAAAGTCTTGAAAACTCATAGGGGTTCACTTGGATATAGCATTGATGATATCAAAGGGTTAAGTCCCAATCTTTGCATGCATAGGATTGTCTTGGAGGAGGGTAGCAAACCTAAGGTAGATGGGCTACGTAGGTTGAACCCTAAGATGGCGGAAGTGGTTAAAAGTGAGGTTATGAAGTTGTTAGAGGCCGGGATTATCTACCAAATAACCGATAGTTCTTGGGTGAGCCCCGTCCATGTAGTGCCCAAGAAAGGAGGGGTGACTATGGTGGAACAAGAGGATGGGACTCTCTTAGCTTCTAGACCCGTGACCGGGTGGCGGATGTGCATTGACTATCGCAAATTAAATGCCGCCACCCTCAAAGACCACTACCCCATCCCCTTTATTGACCAAATGCTTGAAAGGTTGGCGGGGCATTCTTACTATTCATTTCTAGATGGTTATTCCGGGTTTTTCCAAATCCCCATACACCCGGAAGACCAAGAGAAAACCACATTCACTTGTCCCATAGGAGTTTATGCTTATAGGAGGATGCCCTTTGGGCTTTGTAATGCTCCGGGGACTTTCCAACGGTGTATGACGGCTATTTTTGCCGATTTTCTTGAGAAGAGTATGGAGGTCTTCATGGACGACTTTAGTGTCCATGGAGACTCATTTGATCTTGGGCTTTTGAATTTGTCTAATGTTTTGCAAAGATGTGAGGAGCACAACCTTGTCCTCAATTGGGAGAAGTGCCACTTTATGGTGGAGGAGGGGGTTGTGCTTGGTCACATCGTGTCTAAGAGAGGCATAGAAGTTGATATGGCTAAGGTTTCGGTAATAGAAAACTTGTCACCCCCTACTAATGTGAAGGGAGTGAGAAGCTTTCTAGGCCATGCGGGCTTTTACCGACGTTTCATCAAAGATTTTTCAAAAATAGCCAAGCCTTTAACTTCTCTTCTTCTCAAAGACACACCATTTGTATTTGATGAATTTTGCTTGAGTGCTTTTTGTAGGTTGAAGGAGGCTCTTGTGACGGCTCCCATAATCCGATCACCGGATTGGAGCCTTCCCTTCGAAGTTATGTGCGACGCCTCCGATTATGCGGTCGGGGCGGTGCTTGGCCAAGTTGTGGACAAGAAGCATCATGTAATCTACTACACAAGCAAAACTCTTGATCAAGCCCAAGTCAACTACTCTACGACGGAAAAGGAGATGCTAGCTATTGTTCATGCCGTGGAAAAGTTCCGGCAATACTTTGTTGGTGCTAAGGTTGTGGTATACTCGGATCACTCCGCTTTGAGGCAATTGTTAGTGAAAAAGGATGCAAAACCAAGGCTCTTGAGGTGGGTTCTTCTACTTCAAGAGTTTGACTTGGAAATTAAAGACAAGGCGGGGTCGGAGAATGTTGTTGCCGACCACCTATCTAGATTGACTACCGAAGATCATGGGTTGAAGGATGAGAGTGGCCCGATCAATGAGTGGTTGAGAGAAGATAGTTTGATGATGATAGGTGGTAAATCACCATGGTTTGCGGACTTGGCAAATTTGATTGTGAGTGGGTTTATTCCGGAAGAGTTGGATGCTAGAGCTAGGAGGAAGTTGAAGCATGACTCAAAACGCTATTTTTGGAATGACCCACATCTTTTTCGCAAGTGTGGTGATGGCATGTTTCGAAGATGTGTTCCTAGAGAAGAAGGTATGGAGATAGTTGATAGAATTCACAACTCGGCCTATGGAGGCCACCTTGGTACATCTCGCACCATTGCAAAGGTGTTACAAGGTGGTTTCTATTGGCCATCTATGTTCAAGGATATCCACTACTTTGTCAAATCTTGTGATCGGTGCCAAAGAACGGGGAATATTAGTCAAAGGAATGAGATGCCCCTTCAAAACATTCTTGAGATTGAGCTTTTTGATTGTTGGGGAGTTGATTTCATGGGACCATTTCCCAACTCTTGCGGGAATGAGTACATTTTGGTAGCGGTGGACTATGTGTCCAAGTGGATTGAAGCCGTCGCCACCCCAACAAATGATGCTAAGGTTGTTATCAAGCTCTTCAAGAACACTATATTTCCGAGATTTGGGACCCCAAGGGTGGTGATTAGCGACGGGGGTTCGCACTTTAGGAAGAGCACTTTCAAGTTCTTACTTTCTTCCCATGGTGTCACTCATAAGACCGCTCTTGCCTACCACCCTCAAACTAGTGGGCAAGTAGAGGTCTCAAACCGTCAAATAAAAGCTATCTTGGAGAAGACTACAAGCAAAGGTAGGAAGGATTGGTCTCAAAAGCTTCCGGATGTTCTATGGGCCCTTCGCACCGCTTTCAAAACTCCACTCGGCACAACTCCCTACAAGCTTGTTTATGGAAAAGCTTGTCACTTGCCAATCGAGTTGGAGCACAAGGCATGGTGGGCCTTAAAGGAGATGAACTTTGACATTGATATGGCCGGAGAGCTACGATTTCTCCAAATGAATGAACTTGAAGAGTTAAGACTTGATGCCTACGAGAGCTCAAAGATCTACAAGGAGCAAACAAAGAAATGGCATGATGCCAAATTGGTTGATAAAGATGTAAAAGTGGGTGACCAAGTCTTACTCTATAATTCTAGAGTCAAGTTGTTTCCGGGAAAGCTACGCTCTAGATGGTCGGGTCCTTTCAAAGTTATTGACATTTCACCACATGGAGCTTTTGAACTTTGGAGCGAAGAAGGTGGTAATTTCAAGGTCAATGGACATCGAGTGAAAAGATATTTCGATGGCGATGAAAAGGGAACGGTGGAAGTACTCTTCCTTGGGGATCCACTTCCCGAGGAGGAGTCTTGTTTGTAAACTCTTGTGATTTGATAGGTTTGGTGGAGTCCCTCAACAACCACCAATTTTTTTGTATATAGCATGCATATTAGGAATAGTTGTGAAGATTTGGATTTGTGTACTCGGGTTTTCCGTCTTTAGGAAGAAGTTTTAGGAAAGTTTGAAACACTTGTAGTCGGGTTTGGTTTGAAACCGTATCATTGGGACTATGTTGGTTGGGTAGATATTGTTGGTGACTTGAGTTTCTTTGGGAGTTTGAAGTGTTTTTGAAGGCGAGGTGACGACAAGAAGATGTGCTCCAGGCCGGTCGACCGGCAGCCGGGGTGCCGACCGGCCCAGAGCACTCCAGAAGGTGAATTTTGAAGGAGGGAGATTGAAGTGCAGGTATTCCAGGCCGGTCGACCGGCAGCCGGGGTGCCGACCGGCCTGGATCGCATTATCATTGAAATCGAGTTTTTGCAGAATTTTGGCCTGTGTTCTAGGCCGGTCGACCGGCGGCCGGTCTGACACCGGCCCAGAGCACATTGTAACTGAACTTTTGAAAGACTGAATTTTTGAGCCGAGTTCTAGGCCGGTCGACCGGCAGCCGGGGTCTGACCGGCCTAGACTACCTGAACACGAGAAAATCCAAAAAACCAGAAAAATCAAATTTTGACTTGGGGTCCAGGCCGGTCGACCGGCGGCCGGTGCCTGGACCGGCCCAGAGCACTACCCGAGACCAATAACAACTCGTGAGCCCTTTATTTTTCTCATTCTTCTACATTCTTCTTTCCTTCTTTCTTCTTCCTTCCTTCAAACCTCCACAAAACTCACCAAACCCACAACAAAAACTCACCAAAACTCACAAAAACAACCCCAATACTCACCCAATCCCACATCTAACCCAAAAATTAACCCACTACTTCACCTAAATACATCCCAAAACCTCAAAAACCCCAATTTTTCCCTCTTTCAATTGAATATTCCGAAAATCACCATGGCTCAACAACCACCTTGGAAAAGAACAAGGGCCCAACTTGAGGCGGAGTTGGAGGCTAGGCTCCAACAAGTGACGGCGGGAATGGGTCCGGATAACGATTTTCCGGATATCGTCTTTGTAAGTGAAATCGCAAGAGGTAAATTTCAATGTTTAAAGCGTAGACCTCTTCCCCACTCCCGTTTTATTTGTCGGAATACTATGCGGAACCTCGGCCTTGATACGGTCACTCTTGAACTTTTCAAAGGGTTGGGGATGGGGGAACTATACGGTCAGCACTTCCGTACTTACCCCCGTCTTACTTGGGAGTTTTTGAGTTCGTTTAGCCATGAGAAGGATAGGAATACGGGTATGGTCAAAATTGTTTCCTTTCGCCTTCTTAATACTGCATTTAACCTTCCCCTTGAGAAATTTTGTAAAGTTTTAGGGGTCAAATTTCATAAGTCGTACAAGGTCCCCGAAAGCTTTAATGTGAATGATGTGTGGACTGCTATATCGGGTTTTGAGTTTGAGAAGGGAACTAAGAGGCCGGCAAATGCTTGCCACAATGCCCCTATTAGGTTTTGGCATAGGTTTATGGGTTGGACGTTGTTTGGGAGAGAGGAGTGTCATAATTTTAGGGCCGATGAGCTTTCGATTTTGGCGGCTTACTTGTTCCAACAGCCGAATAAATTTGGGATCAACATCGGTCATCATGTCGTTATCCACTTCCAGAAAATTGCCAATGACCCATTTAGCCCGACCGGAATCCATTTAGGGGGGATTGTTACCAAGATTGCTCATGTCCTTTGTAGAGATGCTCTAGATGAGCGTAATTTGAGGTGTTTAGGGGGATGCTCATTGTTGACGGAGGATTACATTTTTAAGAAGCTTGAGTGGGTAATAAAGAGAGTTGAGGACGGGAAGACTTATTGGAGGATTCGAGGGGTAAATTCTATTCCCCTCCCTAATAGTGCGGCTATGAAAGTGGTTCCTGATAGCGCGCACTATCTTCTCCCCTTAGAGGAGGAGAACCCTCCACCACCACCTGAAGAAACCCCGGAAGATCCTTTAGCTCCAGTTACCGCATTTAGGCGAGATCCTACTGCCCCCGTCACTACATATAGGAGAGAGGAGCGGGGCCCCACTTCCACCACATTGCCTTATATGAGCCCCTTCTATCATCAGCAGCAGTGGCGCCCTTGGCCCAATTCATCCCAACCCGACGCATCCACTTCCACCACTACCAGTTACCCACCTTTGGATCCCTCCTTGATCCAGTTCATGGCCGACATGACTTTGGCCTCCGAGGCAGCAGCTACGGAGAGAGAGGCAGCGGCTAGGGAGAGAGAGGCGGCAGCTAAGTGGCGAGAGGAGGAAGCTCGGGATAGAGCTCTTTTGTCGCAGCGGATGGACAGGATGTATTATGACTTGGCTCTTGGCCAATACCCTTCTTACGATAATTGGTGTAGGGAGGGGTATAGGGAGCCAGTTGGCCCACATCCGTCCTATTTCATGTGGCCAGAGGGCGGGTATGATCAGGGTTCTAGGGTGTTTGGTGATTTCAATGTTCAGCCAGACTATTATTCTTCTGCGCCGGGTTTTACTCAGCCGGTAGTTGATGAGGAGGAGGTGGACCCAGAGATTGCGGCTCAGAATGCCGAGTGGTTTGACAGGATGGGTCCACGGTTCGAGATTGTGGAGGGTGGCGGCTCTGGTTCGGGAGCCCAGGATGTAGATGCGTCTTTTGCTGAGGCCAGTCATGGCCAATTTGATACTACATCCTCTGATTTCACTGGATACTCTTGAGGCCGGAAACCCATGAGTATGATCCCTTATAATCCAAATCTTCATCATATTTATATTTTCGCATGCATTTAGATAGTTGTATTATATCTTAGCTTAGTCATCCATTTAGTTGCATCCATTTAGGCTTGCATTAGAATTTAATTTTGTAACATATCGTCACATGTTAGCCTTGCATCCATATAGTGTAGTTTGCATTTACTTAGATCATGACATTGTATTATATCATTTTGCATTTAGTTTTAGGACTTTTATTTAGTTCATGCATTTACTTAGAGCTAACCCTCTTGTATATATTGTTCATATTGTGATTTCTCTTCAAAAATCAAAAACCCCAAAAACAAGTTTTTATTTTTCAAAATATTTAAAAACCCAAAAACGTGTTATTTGTTTTGAATTCACCCCTCACACCATGTAAATACCAAGTGTGGGGAGGGAATTCCCAAAAATTGAAAAACCCAAAAAGATTGTTTTGTTTTTCCTTTTCTTTTTTCTCTCCTTCCATATTTGAGTCACTTACTCGGGGACGAGTAAGACTTAAGTGTGGGGAGGATTTTATTTCTTTTGTATATATCGTTGATTTTTGAAAAAAGTTGAAAAATGCCTAAAAATCGAAAAATTTGAAAATTTTCCAAAAAAATATATGTTTAGATTAGTTTGTATATAGTTTATTTTGTATATATTGCCGTGTGTTTCTTTTTATCTCCATCCATAGGTGCGCCCCACATCATATGAGGCACGAAAAAGGGAAAATGAAGACGCTTTGGTGAGATCTTTCCTATTTCTCTTCTCCCTTATCTCCTTTCCTTCTTACTTGAGGACGGGATGTGTTGATGACGATGGTGTGAATTTTGTTGATTGGCGTGTGTGCCACTTGTGTGCTGTTAGGAGATAGCATTAGCTTATGTGTCATATAGTCGGTTAGAGCATGTGCATTTAAGTTGTATATATGCTAGATTGCATCATGGCATATAGTTGCATTTAGAAAAATGTTTTAATAATTGTCTTTTTGGAAAACTTGTTGAATGTGCATAGTCCCTTTTTGCTACTTTTTTATTCATAAAGTGTTCATCTTAATCGTGGAATTTTAGACGCCCTGGGTTGTGCATTTCTAGTGAGTTTTAACCCGTCTACTAATGCCGAGCCACGAGTTTGCGCTTATTCCACCTCGACACCCTCGATTGATGTGATTATTCCGATGGTAGAAAGAATTCTTAGGTGACCGTTCTTGCTATGCAACCAACCATGATTCATTGTTCTTCCACTTTTGATCAAAAAAGGAAACAAATCAAACAAGCTGAAAATATTGAGTCAATTATCATCTTTTCTTGTTTTCGTCGAGGAATGCAAAACGGAACTTCTAGGGATTCTAGTGGGCCCATATCTAGGCCCCCTTTCGATGCCACTACGGTGGGGATACCCCTATTGTTGGTTCCGACCGCATGTCCTTGACGGAAACCGTGTGCTTTCATGCCAAAAATTGCAAACCAAAATGCAAATCAAAAAGAAAGAAAAAGAAAAAGAAAGCAAAGTGTGAAATGAAAAATTTTCCAAGCAATAAGACTCAAATCTCAATTTCCTTTTATCCTTCTTGAATCATTCACCTTTGAAGTTGCATAGTGAGACGGGACGACCCTTGTGTCTCATTTATTTGAGAAACGTGAATTCCATATGCTATTGTGCTTAATAACGTCACGAGGATTTCATTTCCATCTTCCATTTTATCGCTTTTGGCCAAGCAAATAGTAGACGGGGTTCGAAATTTTCATTAGACTTGCACCGCTAGGAGGCGAATATTTTTCCATGCTTTATGATATTAGTGGCTTACAAGGATCATGCATTATTTAAACGGTTTTCCTTTTAGATATTTCCGTCACATGGATGAGGCATGTGATTTTTCTTTTGTTAGATGCATCTTTGTCGTGTTCTTACGTGTTTTTCATTTGGATGCGTCGAGATTTTGAGCAAGCCCCTACTTGCCTTGCAAGGAGGTACTCTACCTCATGAGTATCTCGTTGTGAGTTGAAGGGACGGAGGAGGCCCGTTAATTGCCTACCGTCGGATATTATTAATAGTTTAGGTTGTAGCCTTAATATTAGTGTAGTATTGAATAAGGGTACTTATGGGTCTCGAATTTTGTTTACTTACTCGGGGACGAGTAAGTCTTAAGTGTGGGGAATTTTGATAAGCATTCATTTAGTCACATTTTTACCTCATTTTCGTCCCCATTTTGGTCCGTTTACACGGATTTGCGTGTCTTTAATTGCATTTTATTTCCCGATTTCCCGCGCTATGAATATTGATCTCAATTTGCAGGAATTAAGGCGGAAATGAGGAAATCGGTGCATAAAGACATTGCATGAGTCGGGATTCGAAGATGAGTTGAAAAATGAAGAAATATGTCATCAGGTGGCCCAGGCCGGTCCCCAGACCGGCGGCCGGCCAACCGGCCCAGACCACCACTCCACAAATGAAAGAAGTTGAAAAGTGAAGAAAAGGCCCCAGGTAGCGCCGGCCGGCCTACCGGCGGCCGGTCGACTACCCGGCCTGCGCCTACATCAGAAGCCACATGAGAGGGTTTTGGTGCTCCAGGCCGGTGGGGGACCGGCGGCCGGTCGACCGGCCCAGACCTCCATTTTCCCATACTTAGAAGATTTTGAAGCATTTTGAAGGCGAGTTTCTGAAGACACTGTTGTGTCCCAGGCCGGTCAGAGGCCCGGCGGCCGGTCGACCGGCCGGGAACACAAGACTGAAAAATTCGCCTCTTCTTCTAATTTTTTCCTTAATTTCGAGAGACCTATATATACCCCCCCTTATTATTTTGTAAGCAGTTTTTTAGTTTTTAACATTCTCCTTAGCACGAAACCCTAGAAATTTGTAACCCAAATTAATCCCTAATTACTCTCCTAATATTTCCCTAATCTAGTTTAGTTTCTCATTTCAAGTTGTGGAATCTAGTCTTACATTTCATTTTTGAGGTTTGTATTGAAGACTTGGGTGAAGACATTCCCCCATATTCATCAATATAAGTCTTGTTTGGTATTAAATTTCTCACCTTTTTTATTGTTTATGCAATTAATTTCCATTTCTAGTTTATAGTTCATCTTTTGATTATTATCTTTATTCTTCTCATAGCATGATGTTGATTGAACTCCCCCTTCCCTTTAGTGTTTTGATTTCCTTTGCCATGTGTGAGTAGATTATCCTCTAGGGTTTAGGGGAGCCTAAGGGTGGATCATGTGGGGTATTAGGTTGGTTAATTAGCAAGTTTGTGGTAAATGATTTGGGTATTGCCCATATGAACACCAAGTGTTTGATGAAATGTGTGAACGAAAGTTACCATTTTATCAAGCATGGTTTGATCTTCTCTTAAGCGACGGTGGTAGAGACGATTAGACTAAGTGTTTATATGGGTGATTTGAGACAAATGCGATAGCTTGTTGATGATTATCGATTGTTGAGACATTAGCAATCGATTTTACTCAAATTATTTACCCCCTTTGCTAGTTACCCGACTAACCCATAAATCCCCCTAAGGTGAACCCTTCACCCTAGTCTTTCCCTTAATTGTTTTCATCTTTATTACTTAGCGATTACTTGTTTTTCCTAGTTTTTAGTTAACTTTCCAATCCGTCATATTTTAGGCTAGAATAGGATTCAATCGAACTAGTAGTTGACCTCCCCCATCCTCGTGGATTTCGACCCCTTTATACTACTTTTATTGGGTTATTTTTTATGCTTGTTTTGACGACAAACCGGCCATCAGTTTACAAAGCATTAGGGTAGGATATAGTCTTTAGGTAGTAATCATTTGGTCTAATTCTTAATTAGAGCATAGATTAAAATCTAAACCCCTACCCTAACCCCATAAAATCGGTGCACCCTTATAAAATGGGCGTCTATTTTATTTTTGTGATTTTGCCATTTTGCATATGTGTGACATGTGACATGTTACATGTAATTTTGCTTATAAATGTATATTTAACTAATTTAAATACAATCTTATAACAAATAAATTATACTTAACTTTTTAATTAATAATTTATAATTACATGTGTCTAACATGAGTCATCTCATATTTGGTTAATATAATCTACAACTAATTGTAATCATAATTTACCAATTATGCTTATCTCAAATGTTTCATAAACATTAATCATTCTTAGTAATATAACGATTTAATTACTAAATTGAATCTTATTTAATCATATTACAATAAGATATAATTCTCACTTATAATTTAAACTTATTCAAATTAAGGGATTAATTAATCTGTATCGCTATACAATCAATTAATTTTCATGATTAGGGAATCGTCCTTTCGGTGTGACCTCAAGGGACAACTGATCACCGCCGTCATACGACACTAACGTCAAACTCTAGTAAGCCAATCGTTAACGATAAATGTGGACCAGTTGACTATAATATTTATCATCCCTTTTGTATTCTCATTATTGAGGTTTAATCAAGTGATCACACTATTGTTGAGGATACTTACTTCAACAATCTTCCACTTGTCTGAAACAAGTGCGCGTCACCATTTCTCTTGTCCTATTATATTCTCCCACTCAATGCAAGGTGTCTTGCAGGTCGTAATTGCATGTGATCATACTCAATCTGAAGAGTAACTGTTTGACCGGAATTATTTACCGTAGATACCTTCCGAGCGTGGTCACGCATTTCCAGTTCACTACTCCTCGAGTGGCTCTGAGATTTTATTTAACCCTGACAAAGGGTTGGACAATTTCTATTGCATTATTCCCTTTGTACACTCTCAGTTCTTTATGGCCCAAAAATTTCTCATTCACCCCCTTTTACATAATGGCTTGGGAGCAAAAATCAAAGTCAATCAGAAATTGTGTTGACTTAGGCGAACAGTCTTTAGTCGAAAGAATTGACTAAAAAAGAATACTATAGCAGCTCTCGCCACGACCATGCTATATGAATTGCCAGAACTCTACAAGCGATCACTACTCGACAGAGTGCCCCATACAGTCTGCCTATGTGATCGACTAGTCATCTCTTATGATCCTATGGCACTTAAACTTGCCATCAATCGCATCACATTCCAGTCACTTGGAGATATCACCTCATATAAGCAATTAGGGGTCATTGCTATGTTAATCTAGTTCATTTTAATAGGGTTCAAAGTTGTCATTACGACCTATTTGGATATAACAAAGCATAAAATGAGTTTTAGAAACTCAAACGATAAACGCGATTATCATATATGAACATTCAACACAATGTTATTGCTTCATATCTTATAATCCAAAGTATATAAGTTCCATGAAACTTCATGACAATTTTGTCAAAATGCAATGAAAGATGCTCCCATTTGTTATCATGATAACTATGTGATAGGTCTTTCGGTGAAAGGATCTACTACTATTAGTTCCTTATAAACCACCTTATCATTATCATTATATACTAAGACTCCATTTGTAGAATTCTTAATGATGACTCTTCAATCATGCTATTTAGTTATTCGCTCTAAATTTAACATAACAAGGTTGGCCTAAGATTTCGACAAATCCTTATAAGTTTGGAAACGGTTTGTGTAACCTTTAACACATAACTAAGTTATAACTACCAAACACAAGAATAGATCCTTAGTTCTCCTCGAGAATCTTATGGATGTTCTTGAAGGCTATCCAATGACTCTCATTTGGATTGAATTGTTATTGACTTGTCATGCTCCAAGCATACAAGTCATTAAGGTATGTGCATATCACGACATACATGATTGGTCTAACGGCGGAAACATTAGTAATTGATATCATGTGATCAACAATGTAACACCCCGACCCAAACCCAAGGTCGGGAGCGGTCACTCACGGTAGCTCCCCAAGTTGTGTACATGGCCCACAGATCAACACGGGTCCTTTCCAGCGCATTTTGTCCTCACTAATGCGCATCCCGGAAACCTTCCCAGGAGGTCACCAATCCTAAGACTACTCTCAGTCAAGCACGCTTAACTTTTTAGTACTTTAGCATTGATGACCAGAAAAGAAAGTGCACTTTGTTGATATGTGTAGTACTTTCAATCCCTTTAAGCACTAGTCATTTAAGCTTATCAATTGACCTCTCCAAATAACGTGGGGTGTTACAAACAACTCTTAGATTCAGTGGATGACTATGACTTTTTTCATAGTGATTCTGCTACTTTCATCAATATGAAGAACCTTCTTAGCTCGTTGATGCTTAGATGAATGATCTTTATCAATATAAGACTCTTATTTTAATGTCAATATCCTCTGTCATCTATCACTATAGATTTTGGATACTTAAGATGTAATATGCCTCTTCCAAGTCTTTCATCTGGGAATGATTTCTCAAACACTCATTCACGGAAGAGAGCGAGTATTAGTACATCTTCCCAATTAGTAATATGTCTTATACATACAAGACATGGAAGACAATTGCTCCCACTAACTTTCTTGTCTAAACATGCCAATTCGACAATTTGAGGAAACCATTCTCTCTTATCATGAAACAATCATTACAACCTCTTAAGTGCTTTCTTAGGATCACACATCGATCTCTTAGGCTTGTATGACAATTTGGGTTTGTGTCATATACACATCCTTTTCTAAATGCCCATTTAAAAAAGTGGTTTTAACACCTACTTGTCATATATATACATTACATTGAGGTGTAGTAATGATAACTTGGATCTAAACATGGTTATATTTTAACTTAGCTTTGTAGACATCCTTATGTCTATCTATGCAATCCTTTACCTTAAAGTTCTATTTACCTTGGAGAGGTCCAAACTTCTCTAAGTAAATCTTTTTATACGCATATAATCCATTTTGGATTGTAAGGCTCTTATGCAACAATTTGAATTTGAATTACTAGGAACAACCATTTCATAGATCATGGTCTCATTACTTTCAAAATGTAACAAAAATTTTAACTACTAACCTTGGATGACTTAAGACCATTTTCTCTTGTCTCCCTATTAGACATTAGTTTGTGGTAAATTTTCTCCCACTCTATCTTTCTGCAAATACACATATTTTCTTGAAAGATAGCCTTATGAGCAACAAGCAACTTTGTTCTCTTTATCGTGAGGAGTAAAATGCTTATGTTGACTTTGAGTGATCTATAAAAGACTTATCTGTTTAGACCTTGTATTCTAGCTTTCAATAGACTAGTTTTATATTTAAGCTAAATAATTGGAGTTTCATCCAAGCTTTGAACAAATTTAGGGTTCTTATCCCTTCCATAGCTTATATGGAGTCTTATTGGCGGTTATAGTGACTAGTTTAGGGCTTATTTGGATTGTAAATAGGCTAATTTGGATTATAAATCCCCAAATGTGAGTTCGTTAACTCGATTTGACTGTGTAATTGATCTTTCTTATTTCAAATAAGTTGTGATATTTAGTCACAATTCCATAAGTGAGAATCCAATTCATAACTTAGGTGATTATTCTAATGATCCAATCAATGTATTTCTTATATGATCAATTAGTTGCAATACTTTATGTTTACGATATTAACTTTGCATAATGAAAAGTTTAATAACATAAATTCCATAAACATAATGACTTGGGTTGAAAACCAGTTCATGGATTATACATTAAAGGTAGTACATCTGATAATGTACTTTCTGAGTTTTATGAAAAACGTTTTGGGTTTTATGCATAAGAATTTGAGTTTTTACAATAAAGTTTTTAATCACGTCTACTTAAATATTAAGCTAAAAAATACTACATTGCTAAAAAAATTTACTTATAAATTAGATTAATTTTGAGTTTTTTCATCAAAAAATTATTAGATAACTTGCAAATTGTATATACTCGAAAAAAATATGTGGAAACTCAAAAAGTAAAAAGGTATGAGGTACTACATCCGATGTACAGTCCTTTTTGTGGTTGAAACCAAGTCATCATAATAAAGTACATCAATTGGCTTTCAAAATGGAAATAAAAACTAGTTTCCAATGTCTAATCATGGAAATTAAAAGAGTTCAAAGAGGGAAGGAGGCAGGGGAAGTAGCGGTGGCGAGGGAAGGAGGCAGGGGAAGTAGCGGTGGCGAGGGGAGGAGGCAGTGGTCGGCGGCAAGCAGAGGCAGTGGGTGGCGACAAGCAGAGGCGGTGGCGGGGGTGGGGGAGGAAGGCGGTAGATTTCTAAGTGGGATAGAAAATTGAAAATTTGGTGGTTGAAATGTGAGGAGCAAATTGGTCGATTATGTCAATGTATAAGTATATCTTGTCCATGAATGAACATTACCCTTTAATTATTAAAGCCCTTGGCTTTATTTTTCATTGTTAAACTCATTAGTTAACCAAATCCAATCATTGAATCGACTATATATAACTTAATCCATAGACAATTATAATTGACTACCATCTCCCTCTATTCCATATGTATTATTGATCAGATGTGCACTAAATTTCACATAAAGTCTCGATTGCAACCGACACAAATTTGTGACTTCTCACAAGCACTCTCCCGTTTATAGTTTGTGAGATATCAAAAGCTTATAACAAAAAACGTACGTCACAAATGAAAATTTACCTATATTACAAGCCTCTTACGCATAAAAAATAATTAAGATACGTTACCATCAAAAAAATAAAAATATCACACTTTACACATTCGGCCGACCTCAACAAGATATTTCGATTGTGGACACATCAATTAAATTCCACGTGTTAATCACGTGACCTACGCTACCTTACCGACGATGTCCCCTTCCTTTCCCACCAACACCATTCCGTCTGTTCTCCTCTCTTACGCAGCTTCTCCAGTAAAATATAATAAATTTATAAAATATAAATATAAATATAATAATAAAAAAAATATAAATTATAATAAAAAAAAGCCATCTCATCAATCAAGTCAAGTAACTAAAAGGTAAGAAGAAACTGGCATTTCTAGACGTGTCCGTTAATCAGCGAATCTCTCTCTCCTCAATATTTTCTCTCTCTCTATTACTGTGTCTAGATTACCGCTTCTTCGTCTTGCAGTTGTAAAAATCTTTGATCGTTTTTTTTGCTGTTGTTGTAAATTTATGCGCACAAAGTGTTCGATGAATTGCCTCAACGAATCGATGTCCGATTGAGGAAGAAAAACTGAGTAAAAATGTTGGAAGATCAAGTAGCGTACTTGTTGCAGAGATACTTAGGGAATTATGTCAGAGGTCTCAGTAAAGAAGCTCTCAAAATCAGCGTTTGGAACGGTTTGATCATTTTCTTTTGCTTTCTTTTTTATTTATTTAGCTTTAATTCGAACATTTTGTCGTCGTAATTGTAAAATTGTGTTATTGTTGAGTTATAGTGCTTAATTTATAGTGGTTTTAGTGAGAATTTAGCGGTTTTTTGGATCATTTTGCTCAGAATTTGACGTATTCGTTTTTAAATGTTTGTTTTTAGTCGCGATTTTACCGCGAAATGTATTTGAGAAGAGGCCTGAGCTTAGTTAATCGGTTACGTAGTGCCTTTAGTGGTTTCGATGTTGCGACAGGAGGTTTGGATTTGGAGTGGTTTGAGTGAGAATTGAGTGGTTTTCTAATTTTGTAGATCAGAATACGTCTTAGTTACGGATTAGACGTACTTGAGAAGTAATGTGAGCTTAATTAGTCGATTGATTAGTGAATTTAGTGGTTTCGATGTTGTATCAGGAGGTGCGGATTTGGAGTGGTTTGAGTGAGAATTGATTGATTTTCTAATTTTGTAGATCAGAATGCGTCTTAGTTACGGATTAGACGTACTTGAGAAGTAATGTGAGCTTAATTAGTCTATTGATTTGTGAATTTAGTGGTTTCGATGTGGTATCAAGAGGTGTGGATTTATTTTTGTTTATGATGCCTAATTAGGAGTAAAAAAATTATGAGATGATAGACTATTATCTGTTTGTGCTTTCGGGATGTTAGAATTGGCTTGATCATGACAATGCTCTTTCGGTGAAGTTAGAAATGGCTTGATCATGATAATGTTTTATCCAGTCTAGGTGTGATTTCACGTATTTGACTGCGGTGTCCTTAGTGGTAATGTGTCAGTGTAGTTGTACTGTGAAATATAGCGTGTTTTTAGGGCTATGATACCCCAACACTTCACTTAATTGGCATTTCGGTGTCCGAGACGCGCGTCGTGTGCCAACACGACACATGAAGCATCTGATACACCAATTTCAGACACAATATGCACACTTCACTAATGTCACCCGATTTGGTTTCAAGGTGTCTAAGAAGAGTGAGATGAGAAAAAATGGCAAAAGGAGTATGATATACTAATAATAACCAAAAATATATTTTTTATATTTTTAGGGTATTGATTTTCGCAGTAGACATTTTACTCCTTATATGCATTTGACGATATTGCCATTCTCATTTCCCCAATCATTTCTCCTCTTATCTCTTCTACTACCTCTCCCAAACCCATACACCTCTTTAACTGTCAACCACCTCCTTTCCCGACACCCACCCAGCCCCCATCTCCGGCCAACGCTAACGGTCGCTGCTGGTCGACTGGCAACGGCAGGTCACTGCACACTCCTCTCCCACTGCACGACTCCCCACCTCCATCTCTTTGTGCCTCCTACTTCATGCAGTCCCTCCTCCGTCTCTGTGCCGCTGGCGAAACCCTCTTTATGGTCTTGTTTGTGACAGCTTAATTAATTTCTCCTCAAATCCAAATTAAATATCCTAGAAAGTCAAACAAAATTAAGAAGGAAAGGAAAAAAAGTTAGTTTAATACTTATAATAATTGTTAATGATGTATATTATACATGTTCTATCATCGAATTGTGATCAATGATTGAGAAATGATCGATTTGAAAGGTGTTTTGGGTATGATGTGAAGGGAATTAATTTTATTGTTTTTTAAGCAGGGGTATGCAAATGGAATTTTTGAGTAAAAAAGTATTGCGTTGAGTAAAATGAATACTGCAAAAAAAACTAGGTTTTATTTATATATTGATATTCAATTATTCAACTCTGTTTTACTTTTCTTCTCCAGTTTCACGGTTTCACCTAATAAAGCTGTTTTCATTTCTTGTAATAACACATAGAAAGAGATTTCTGAAAATTTTCAATTGAAAAGACATGAAAACTTCTAACAAAATTTATGAGCGGTGTTGAATCGTTGTCTACAAAATTGGTCAGATACTCGTTTGGTTGAGTTCCTGTATTGCCTTATTTTCAAAATTTCGTGTCAGACACTTCGATCCATATCTCAGACACTTTCTTGCCGTGTCGAATAAGATAGTTTTTTTTTTTTTTTTTTTGGCTTTGGAGGGTGTGATTATCTCAGTTATTACTTGCATTCTCTTATGCAGTCACGATGTTGTCAGTGTAAGATATAATAAAATATTAAGTTAGCGAAACATGTTAGTCACCTCTATGATGTTTTTAGTCACCTCTATGATCAAGAAACATGCTGACAAATTATAGGTGAGACATTAAATGATAGGAAACAGAGTCTCAGAAGGAGAGGGTGGGGGAGTCAGTGAGAGGGGGATAGGGAGTGATCACTATTCACTAGGAGAGGGAGGTATATATATATTTCCTATATATATATATATCAAACATCTTCTTTGTAGTTTCTTAAGTATTTTTTGTTCGTTGATTATATTCCGTATGTGGATAATTGGATAAGTCTCAATTGTTGCTTACCTTGTTCAAAATACCCCTCACCAAAAGGTAACCCTAAAGAAATGAACAAGACTAAGAGAGTTTCATTTGATTGGCTTAGTATACCTTTATTTGTCATCACTTGACTGGTCCTGCTGTTCCCAATTTTTTTTGTGTTTCTTACAGGTGATGTGGAGCTAACAAATATGCAACTGAAGCCTGAGGCCCTTAATGCACTAAAATTGCCGATTAAAGTAAAAGCAGGATTTCTTGGATCAGTCAAAATCAAGGTTGGTCATGTTATTTAGTCATTAATGGAGCTTGATTTTTCTTTATTCTGTGTCTCATCCATTTGTTTACCAACTCATCCCAAACACTCCACTCAATCGTAAACCGCTATAAACCATCACAATCCCTCTCCACAATGGAAACCTCCACTAAAACCCCGCCCATCCCCTTCACCCTACCTCGTAACCCCTCTCCCACCCTAAAAAATTCCAAACATATCCCTTTCTGTCTATCTCCATTCATCCTTCTACTGTATCTGAAGAAAAGAAAGAAGCGGTGGGGATTGATCATTTGGCACGGCATGGGGGTAGTGCGACGATGGTTGGGCATGGGGTTAGACTGTGTGGTGATGGCTGGAGATAGTGGTGGGTGGCGCACACCAAATGCTGATGCAGGGCGGGTAGCCAAGCTATGGTTGTGGGGGTAATTGCTCGGTGGTAAAATGGTACTCCTCCCATTCACCCAGTTACCCCAACTATCTGGAAAAGTGTTCTAAAGCAACATAAACAAATACTCTTACATGTGATATGTAGTATTTTATATTGTAAGTTACTCCCTCCGTCCCGGTCATTTGTTTACCATTTCCATTTTAGGGTGTCTCATTCATTTGTTTACCTTTCTATATTAGGATGATAGTTCATGAGTAATTTGATCACCCAATGGGACTATTGTCCACTTGTCATTCACCAAGTACCACCACAAATGGTCCCCTATCATTTCCTTAATAATTGTGCCAAAGCAAAGGTAAACAAATGACCGGGACAGAGGGAGTACAAGTTAAATGATTTCGTTTGTAAGAGTCTTAGTATTTTCTTTCTGATATTCTGTCTTTCAAGTGTTCTACTGATACAGAGGGATTATTGTACATGTGAGTTGTTACGTACCCATTTCTGGTATCGTTTTGCTTTCCAATTAGTTTGTCTATCACTCTAAATAGGGCATTAGTATTTTGCTTTCTGGAGCATAGTTATTTTCATTCTGATATTTATCGTTCAAGTGATCTACGGAAACCGAGAGCCTGTCCTATACTGCAGAATGTTCTGGAATTTATCTTCATACTTGTCGAATAAACTGAAATGGTTTTTGTCCTGATTTCTGACATTTACATACAATATTATGAATTATCTTATGTACTTACTTCTATACTTCTAATGAAAATGGCGTTTTCTGTGCTTGAGCTGTTTCTACCACTACTATGATCATGCTTATGTACACACCACAACTGAAGCGCATGAGTGGAGTCGAGGCTTCGTCTAAAGTATTAGAATCTTAGTCCTTTGCGTGGGTCATCTCATCTGTTCGAGATATTTTTATATCACCATCTTTGATCCCAGTTGTTATATTCTTAGTGGTGTTGCAATCTGATGTGGTATATTTAAGTGCTGTTTTGACCTTGATAATAATTCAGTTCTCAAAGATTTATTTGTTTGATTATCTTGTAGGTTCCTTGGAGCAGGCTTGGCCAGGATCCTGTGTTAGTTTACCTTGATCGGATATTTTTGTTAGCTGAGCCTGCTACGCAGATTGAGGGAGACAGTGAAAATGCTGTGCAGGAGGCTAAAAGGAATCGAATAAGGGTATGTTATCCAGTCCTTGACCCAAATCCTTTACGCATTTGTTGCTACATTTTGATATCTAAAATGTGCATGGTACTGATTGTGATAGGAGACAGAAATCAAGCTGCTGGAAAAAGCGCAACACCTAAAGACGGAGGAAGTGGTACGTTAAGTTATAGTACGACAAAGTGGACAGTTATCTTTTACCTCCACAATTACTCCCTTTAATCCTCCATTACTTTTTCACCACCTTCGGCTCCATTATACCGCCTTCAATCCTTCATTATAAATCACCGTGTTCACGTCTATTATTCACCTTCCATCCTAATTAACTTTTCTCTCTCTTTATGTATGCTTTTTAGACTTAATTTTGCTTAATAGAATAATAAGAAGGGAGAAGTTACTAGATATACAACCCAGATTTGTCTATCTTGAAATCCTTGCTGCAATTTAAAAAAAAAATAGGTTATAGCTTGAAGAATTTTGGGGTTGTGTGAGAGACTGAGAGGTGGTTTAGGTTGGTGATTGGAGTCTTAATGTTTCTCATTGCTGGTGATGAAGGTTATACTGCCTTGGGGGGTGGCACGGGTGAAAAAGGGCAGTGAGCCTGTGTGTGGAACAGCAGTAATGTTGGTTGGGGATAGTGCATTAGTGGGTATGTCTCCAATTTTTATAAGAAGAGTATGAGAAGCTAGAAAAAGAAGAGCAGGAGATGGAGGAAGAAGAAGAAAAGGGGGTTGATTGGGTGTAAACCTACGAATTTGAAAAGAATATTCCCTTTTATTTGGACGGAAGTTAACTAAGGTAGTAAAACTGATACTGAACCATTTGAAAGGTAGTAATCGTAAAAGAATTTTTGTAATTTAGTAACTTTGAAAAAGTGGTACTTATGAGGTAGTTTTTTTTTCTTCTTTTTTTTAAACAATTTTTCCCATCCTTTACTTTTCTTTACCAAATAATTTTCCTTGCCAAATGTACCCAAAGATGCACTATTTTTTGGTTCTTGATTAAGACGGAAAAAAGGAAAATGGTTCACTAAACAGGCTGTGGCTCTTTTAGTGCGAAGTAGGCAATTTTTGAGGAAATTTTCATCATGCGTCATCTTCGTTGTTCGTCGTCTGTCGTATATAGATGTAAACTACATAAAGTGTTTACTGTAAGAACAAGTCTGCTTCATGTATGTGCTCATGATTTCTACTCCGTGCTAGTTTTGATTCTTCTTTTATGTATTTGATTGTATTTGAGGATTTTACTTTGTTCTTTTGCTATGAGCTGACTTTTTTGTTCTTTGTGTTCAGAATCAGTCTTGGTTAGGATCGTTAATCAGCACAATAATAGGAAACTTGAAACTATCTATTTCAAATATCCACATTAGATATGAGGATAGTGAAAGGTTGGTACCTGATAGGCATACCACATTCTAGCTTAGTTTTTTGTGATGGAATCCTTATCGTTCTGTTCCTTTTCAGCAATCCGGACCATCCATTTGCAGCTGGTGTAACATTGGAGAAACTATCAGCTTTCACTGTTGATGACAATGGAAATGAGACTTTTGTAACTGGGGGAGCGCTAAACCATATCCAGAAGGTGTGTTCCTCAAAAGCAGTACTTGAACAACAATTTGACGTTCTTTTGTTTTTCTGTTGAATGATTGTGCTCTTTCATTCTATTTGGTTTGGCTCTTCTTTTTCGTCGGAAAGTTAGAATAGATGTCAATGGACGACAGAGAGGAAGGAGGGGGGGGGGGGGGTAATGTATAAGACCTTTTAAATTATTCTCTCACCATTTTTTTCCCAATAATGATATGCAGTCCGTACAACTGGAGCGCTTAGCTTTTTATTTTGATTCGGATATTACTCCATGGAATCTTAACAAGCGTTGGGAAGATTTAGTCCCTTCTGAGTGGTTACAGGTGTGTATATCTTAGCTATGATGTTTAAAATATTTTTTGTTCATTCTCTGGTTTGGTCTAAACTCTAAGAAACACGAGTGACAGGTTTTCAAGTTTGGCACGAAGGATGGTCAAGTGGCTGGAAGTTTAGTACATGATCATAGTTACATCCTGGAACCAATATCTGGAAATGCCAAGTACTTAAAGTTGCGCTCAGATGCATCTCCTGTTAGCAATCAACCTCTGCAGAAAGCGATGGTCAACTTGGATGAGGTGACAATATGTGTATCAAAGGTACAGTTTACCAGCCTCACAAGTCATAAGACCAGCTGTCTGGGAATGCCCATTAGGTTTGGGTTGTGTTAAGGGTCTAAATGATTTGGAAGGATTGTCGTCTGATGTATTGCTGCAGGACGGTTATAGAGATATGCTGAAGTTAGCAGAAAATTTTGCTGCTTTTAATCAACGTCTCAAGTATGCACACTACCGCCCACTTGTCTCGGTGAAATCTGACCCTCATGCTTGGTGGAAATATGCATATAAAGCTGTTGCAGACCAAATGAAGAAGGCTAGGTAATCTAAGTGCAATTTATATCTTGCTTGGGCATGTTGCTATTTGCATTTTTTATATTTGCCATTTTTATTTAAAGCTTTAAAGCTCACCTGTCTGAGTTATCGATTAACAATCAATGCCAAATTGTTGGATTTCGTAGTTTTTAGGCATAGCAAAATTTTATCAACTTGTGTTGTCATGAATATCTGTAGATGACACAATAAGACTCAACTGCATTGTTGTTTATGGGGTTGTCTTTCTGTTATGTCTTTCTGATCTTTATGTTTGATCGCATTTTTTCAGTTACTTTGACATTACTTCAAGCAGTTGTACATTTTATGATAATTTAGGTCGCTATGGTAACTCCAATTTCTAAGACGTGTAGTCTTGTTTTGGATATTATAGCATGATATGCCATTTCTGATATTCTGCTTCAGTGGGAAATTATCTTGGGAGCAGTTGCTGAGGTTTGCAAGGCTAAGGAAGACATATATATCTTTGTATGCCTCTCTGCTTAGATCCAATCCAGGCCGTGCAGTTGTTGATGACAGTAAAGAAATTGAGGAATTAGATCGTGAGCTTGATATCGATCTCATTGTCCAGTGGAGGTAATTTGCTAAGGCAAACTATAAACTAGTCCGCTTTGTGTTCTGATTATGAGCTAGAGTTAATTCTAAGTTTTGTTTAAAGTAATTTGATTGCTGTAGAAATTTATGTGCCTGTGTCTGTTCACTTTATCTGTAGCGAGTTCATCAATTTGGTAGTTTTAAAAGACTTCGTGGCAGTCCCATCTGTTTAGATTTTCTCATTTTCTTTATTGTAGTGCTCGTATTTGAATAAGAATATGTATCTAATCAATCATGTTATATCTCCCTGGATGTATCATATCGGTCGAGATGTAGCGGTATGGGAGGTCAGGCGGCCAATAGATGATATTCCGAAATGTATCGAATAAATTAAAAATAGGAAAATATGGACTGAGACGACCAATTTATAACGCGTAGCACCCAATACGGCCCGCGATAAACCCAAGAGTAACGAGTTATATCTTGTACTGGCCGAACTTTGTAATGAAAAGCTCTTAAAAAGTGTATAAAATTGGTGAAATTTTATTCTAAATATAATTACTTTTAACTTTACTTGAAAAAGCAAATAGATGATAAACTATCTACAAAAGCTTGTAAAAATAAATACCACTGCGAAACCACGACTCGAAGCTCAACGGCCTAGTCGAGGACAATTCCTCGACACCTTTACCGCAACAGTAATCGCGACCGATGCCGCGTTTTTAGACCATGTAATCAATCACTTACAACTTGAAAGAATTTACATGTTATAGAACTCGGTAAGGTCATTCAGCTATTAGAGCTGGCTGACTATTAGTGTGTGGACTATAAGAGTCTTAGAAGGCAGAAAAGGGGTATTTATGCAGAGTTAAAATGCAAAGGCCTGCAGTTTTTTTATTAGTCCACAGGCTAACATGCTGACCTTTTTTAATCTTCTGTTCCACCCCATTCCTTTCTAGTTTACTACTATACTTTTTGATATGTTGGTGTTGCTCTTCAGAATGGTTGCTCACAGGTTTGTGGAACAGTCCACAGAATCAGAGTTGCGGAAACAAAGAGAAAAGAAGTCGTGGTGGTCATTAGGGTGGTATGTGCTCGTTCTCTTTATATGTTTTTGAGGTGATTCAAGTTTCCACTCTGGATATATCCAGCCTTGGTGTCTCTTCGTACACAGGCATCGCCGCATTGGTGTTGTCATCCTTGTGGTGTCCTTTAATTGATATTGTGTTCATATTACTTATCGAAAAGTAAAAATATGATAATCTAGCCACCTTTAATAAGCAAGTAATTTTGATATCTCAGGGGTAGTGATTCAGCCCAACCTGAGATTGAAACTCTGAAGTTCGGTGAAGACGACTGGGAGCGGTTGAACAAAATAATAGGATACAAAGAAAGTGATGAAGGTCAACGTCTTGACATCCAAAAAGATGTTATACATATTGCATTTGAGCTTTATATGAGGCGCAATGCATCTAAGCTGATTGATGGAAATATTTGCATTGCTGAATTGGCCTGTGAAAGCTTAAATTGCTCTGGAAAATTGTATACGGAGGCAATGTTTTTTGATTTGAAGCTGAGCTCTTATCGTTTGATCTCACCACGTGGACTTCTAGCCAAGGTCTTCATTTGAAGCCTCTTATTCTAGGTTGAATAGTAGGTTTTCTCGCGTTTAATATCCTGATCATTCATATTGACAAAAAGGTTGCATGTTACGTGAATGCAGAGTGCTGCTTCCCATGATTCTCTAGCCTGTACCTTTGTTTACAAGCCTCTTGATGTGGCAGTTGACTGGAGTTTGGTTGCTAAGGCTTCTCCCTGTTACATGACTGTAAGTATACGTTCACCAATTTTTTTTTCTCTTTATAGGTTTCTCTTGATTTTTTTGCAAGTTTGTTACCTTGAAGGTGGTCCAAGTTGATCGTATAAATGTTTTCTGTGCCAGTATCTTAAGGATTCAGTTGATCATATTGTGAAGTTCTTTGATAGTACCTCTGTTAGCCAGACATTAGCTGTAGAGACCGCTGTTGCCGTTCAGGTTAGCATCTATTTCTTCTTTAAATCCCTTGAAAGACTTTAATTGCATTATGAAAGGCCTAGTCTATGGATGGTCATTACCTTTTCGTCTCCTTTAACTTTTCTGATTTTTTGTAATTCAAAAGTACCAACATTTTCTAAATTGCGAGGACCTTCGTTCAATGTATTGTTCATTAGCTTACAGTACTATAGTTAATTTTTGAAGATATATTCTCTTTGATATTGGAGGTGCCAGATTTTTTTTATCCTCTATCAAGCCGAGAATAATCTTCTTGCTTTCATTTTTGAGTTGCTCCAACTCCCATTATAATCTTCTTGCTATTTTTGAGTGTTAATTTATCATTCCTCTCTTCTCTTTACTTCACTATGTGTGTCTACTTTTCATGATTTTACTATAAATATTGGTTTGGGGTAAAACACAATTGAGAAGATTATTCTAGGATGGAGGGAGTATATTATTTATTTATTTTTTATTGTTTCAAATACAACTGCCATGCTTAATGTTTGCTTGTTGTTTACACCTTCAACTTTTTCAAGATGACTATTGATGAGATGAAACGGAGTGCTCAAGAGCAGATGTCTAAGGCCTTGAAGAATCAAAGCAAGTATGTTCCAGCTGTCAACTTAAGATTATCATGACACCTGAAATAAAAAAAAGTGAAATTTCTTTTGTATCTTGTGCATTAGCTTATTGGTCATGATGCGTTTGTGGGTCCTTTACGTTTGTGATGAGTGATAATATTCTACGTCTCCCACCTACCCCGACTAAACCACCAACTGTCCAGCTCCCAAAAATGCCCACTAGTTTTGGTAAAATAATACGTAGTATATTATTGGAAATTATTAGCAAGTGGAATATCGTAATGACTAATGTTTGTTAAAAGTGTGCAAGTGGGTGCTAATTGCTATAGTAAACTGTAACCCAAGGAGTGAAAAATGCGCAAGTGAGGTGGTTTGGTGGCTTTTCTGTAATTTGGGTTACTTCATTAAAGATAATTGGGACATTTTTTCATCTACAATGGAATGGGTAGCTTGGTTCGTGTTTACTAGAAAAGGTACGTACATTTGGTGTAGTAGGAGGGATTAGTTCCTAAGCTGCAATCTTCGTGCGCCCTTGAGGTTTTAATGTTTAATCTGAGTGCTTTTAAGTGCCTGCTGATTGACTATAACAAGGTAATGCTTGGCAAACATGTTGAATGAGATATTGGTGTTAAATGACGTCTATTGGTATTGAAAAGTGCTCTTAGTCGCAAGACTCCTTGAGACACTAGCCAAAATGCCCGAGGAGCCTTAGGGCATTTGTGCTAAAGCTAGCAAAGCGAAGTACTATATTATTTCTATTTATTACTTTGACCTCTTTGATATGTCTTTGCCCTATTATCCTAGCCTTTACTTCAGTATATGTTAGCACTATGTAAAAAGGAGTTATTGCAGCACAATTTTATTTTGAAGTTACAAATTTGTTGCATAAACAGTGCGCCTCGTTGCTTGAGTGCACGCCATTGCCATTTGCCTGCACATCATCTTTGGCCCTCGTGTTCTCGTTGTTGCACCTGTTAAAACAAATGCCAAGAGGCTGAGCTTTGAGGTGGAGTAGGACAGGACTAGTTCTACTTTCACTAATAGTAGTCGTTCAGACTGTGAGTGGTTATAAGTTAAAACATACTTCCTCCATTCCAATCAATTGTATACATTTTCAATGTCTCTTTCAATTGGTTAGAAATGTATACAATTGGCTGGAATGAAGGGAGTACGATATATTCGGACTTTTTTTCTAGAGAATTAGTTCAATATAGCTGGCCATTCTCTTACTATGTTGTGGCTTGTGAGTTGGCACGTTTTTGTAGTGTAATCGGTGATCTCTAATTCTCTATCATCTTTAATTTTGAGGTTCCTATCTTTGTTGGCGAAGTGGCTTTGGTCATTATTTAATTGTCAGTAAGCCAGGTTTCTCTGGATAGCTGCTGTTTAGTTTGGTTTATTTCCGGGTATCTATTGAATTGGAGCAACTGATTTCAAGTGCCACATCTTTTTTCAGCTTGGTCTTTGGAAATGCTGTGTTGTTTCATTTGGGGTTATCTTTCACGTCTTTTCTAAAGCCCCTCCCACCAAGCGAATCTTCCGTTGTATTAATATTGTTCTGTTATACATGGTCTATCTTCTTTTAGCCTCTACGTCCACCCACTTGGCAATTTTTTCTAATGATTTTCTTTTGATAAAAAATCGATACAGTAAATTCGCTTTAGAAATAGACTCTGAACAGCATCAAAATTACGCTAATAATAAGTCTGCTATGCATCATTAACTCCAGTATGTTGGATGATATTTGGAACGTTATACAGAGTCTGGAGGTCTCTTCCTCATGTATTGCTGATGTGAATTCATCTTAATGTATGAGCCCTGGTTAATCGTTGTGTATTAGGTTTGTGCTGGACTTGGACATTGCTGCGCCGAAGATAACAATTCCAACAGAATTTTGTCCAGAAAGTGGTTTTCCAACAAAACTTATGCTTGACCTGGGGAATTTGATAATACGCACGAAGGTATTATTATGTAATTTTCTAAGTTGGCGGAACGTAGTGAATCACACCTCTCTAATGTGAGCGATGCAGGAGCGTGGTTCGAAGTCACCTGAGACCATGAATCTGTACCTGCAATTTGATATGGTGCTCAGTGATGTTTCTGCATTCCTGGTTGATGGTGATTACTCCTGGGGCAAAGCCTCTCCAAGTGGAAACCTTGGTTCTTCCAAAATATCTGGGCCAAGTTTGTTACATGTCATAGAAAAATGTGGTGTGGTTCTTGTACTCCAACAGGTAAACTCGTTAGATTTTCTGTCACTGTATATTTTAAAGTTGAGAAAAAATGTTCTAAGCATACCTCATAATCTCAGAGACATGGGGCACATTTTTCTTCTGTCGGCTCTGGCAATTGACGGTTTTTGTTGCATTGCATATTTCTCATGATTTCCATGCAGTGCTAATGCCTAGTTACTTTCAGATAAAGGTAGAAAACCCGTCACATCCTTCAACAAGGATTGCTGTGCGAGTACCATCGTTGGGATTTCATTTCTCTCCATCGCGCTACCATCGCTTGATGCAAGTAGCCAAAATTTTTACGGAGGATGATGATAAGAATACTGAACCTCTGCGTCCTTGGAATCAAGCTGATTTTGAGGGTTGGCTATCTCTTTTGACTTGGAAGGTTACTTTTCTTAATATGATCTTTTCAGTACTCCCATTTGGTATTTGCTGGTTTCGTTTTTTATGCTCACGTTGCTGATGTCGTTTCTTATTTCCAGGGTGTAGCTAACAGAGAGGCCGTATGGCAGCAAAGATACTTCTGTTTAGTTGGGCCATTTCTGTATACACTAGAAAGCCCTGGAGCAAAATCGTACAAGCAGTACCTGAAGTTAGTGTCTGTCAGCTTTTTCTTATTATTGCTCTTTCTATGGTGGTGTGAGTGGTGTCTTCTTTTACGGATACTTATTTTCTATCATGTTCTACAACAGACATTCTTTATGGTCATTTTCTGTAGAGATTGAGTTATGAGAATATTTAGGGTGTATTTAGATTGGGAGATTTAGAGGGAAGAGAATTCCTTTGTTTGGTAAGCAAAATGGAGGAGGTGCAGGGAAAATGGATCCTTCTATTCCCCCCACCCACAAGGCAAACTACCTTCCCTCCAACAAAGAAAATATTTGGAGAGAAAACCCCCTCCCTCCATTTACGCTGTTCTTCGGTTTCCTTTTCTTCTTTCCCGCTTCTCTCCCTTTCTCTCTCATTTTTCAGTCCAAACAAGGCTTCAGTCTCAGAGAGGTTTTGCGAAAGGCAAAATATTAAATGTGAGTATTAGCCTATAATTGTGAGAAAGATGTTCTTTCCTTGCATAGGTTCAGTCACTCACCCAGACAAAGAACTCTAGATGTACAAAGAAAGTGATTGGTTCCCCATTACCAGCACCGAGAATGAGCAGGAGAGATACGAAATAATAGCCACTTTCTCCACTTACAAGAAAACTCCCATCATTTAAAGAGTAGACATTAGAAAACTCTAAAACAGATGATTTAAGCTAGCAAATGAATTCATTGGCAATAAGGATTCCAAAATTTGGCGACTGGGGACACATGCATATTGAATCGATCCACAAGCTTACTTATCACCTTTTTTCAACCGCGAACACCTCAGCAAGAATTTTATAAGCACTACCAAGAGGACTTATGACCTATGGGTCTAAAACTCTTGGCCACCAGCTCCTGTGACTTTCAGAATCAAACTCAAAGAAGTGGCATTCAAACTCTTCTCAAAACCACCATTTTTTATACTGAAAATCCACAGACTCATGAGCTATACTTACACAATATCCCAACAATGATGAAAGGGAAAGCAATGTTGGAACCATCTGGTCCAGGAGATTTGTCTTTACCCAGATCATTGATAGCTTCCCAAACTCCTTCCTCGAAGAAAGGAGATTCCAAGTTAGTGGCATAATCCAAGGATGGGGTGTTAAAAGTAAGTCCCGTGAATTGAGGTCTAGAAGTGAAGCCTTCCTAATACAAAGTCTTGTAAAAACCAGTGTTGACTCTCTTATGTTGCCTCCCTTATAGGGGACCTCTCTTGGAAAAACTCTATATCCACACGGATGGATCTAAGGCAGTCGAATTTTGTTTTTTGCTAACCGCATATGGAAAAACAAAGAGTTGTGATCACCCTCCTCTATCCAGCGTCACTTTGCTCTTTGCCTCCAAAAAATTATTACTTGACCTTTTCAGTTGTTTTTTGGTCTCTCTAACTTGGAAAGTCTATCAGAAAAAGAAAGAGTTTGAGCTTGTTCCTTCGCATCCCAATCTTGAATCTCAGCAACCAAACATTCCAGTTTTCTATTTAAATGACCATAAACATCTTTGTTCTATTGTTTGATGCTTTGCTCTAGACGAGCAAACTTCTTAGCTAGAATAAGGTGGACCATTTTTCAGAAGGTAAGTGATGTATCCAATTTGACTCGCAATTACCTTCCATTTTTCAAAGTCTCAAAATCACGATAATCTTTCTAATATATGTCGCCGTGCTATGTTCCACATGTCATCTAGCCGTCTTGACATTAGTCTATATGATTTGAAGCCTAGTTACTCCTTGGAGCTTTGTGTTGTTTGTTAGTATTTACATCTTCTTGATAAACTGGATATTGATACTGTAAGGCTACAATTGCAGTGGCAGTATTTCTTCTTTTGTCATGGGTGATTCCCCCGGGCGTCCTTTTACCTTTTTTTATTTACCTTTTAACGAAGAGGTATTTTATTGCTTTGTATGCGAATTCATTGATTTTGTGCAGCTTGCGAGGTAAACAGATATATAAGGTGCCTGCAGAGATTGTTGGCAGTGAGGAACACATCGTTGCGATATGTGATGCTACTTGGCTCCACACTCAGGGCAAGGTTGTTTATTTTTTGCTTCTTTACTGAGCGTGCCTCATGATAGATGCTTTCAATTTATTGTTAAAAGTATGAAGTGTCCCAGCTATATTTTTGTTGCGATCATGATATGGACTGCCAGGGTGATCTTTGTTAATCTATTGTCTCCACATGACTAGGTTTTTGAGCAAGCAAATGCGGTGGTCTTACGTTTTGATTCTGATGAGTCTTTGACCATTTGGTCCAGCCGCCTTCGAGGTGCTATATATCGTGCGTCGGTATGTGCACTTTTTGTTTCGTTAGACCAAGTGTATTCTCCAACTTTTTTCCAGTTTCCAGATCTAAGCCATTAATTATCTGTTTATATGTAAATTTAATTTTTGGTGGTAGTCATATGTCTGGTGTTTTTTGGGTTTCCAAATTAAGATTAAAAGTCTGTACCACCTCTGCTATTTGTATTGTCAAGTTTAAAGTGATTGTGGAATAATATGTCTGGAATAACATCAAATTTTGACATTTTGTATGCTCATGTGTAGTAACAGTTATGTAGTGGAACCTCAAATTTGACAAAATAAATGTGACGACTTCAAAAGATTTTGTCTGAGAAGATACACAGGACCAAGGGAGTTTTTTAACTAAGTTTTGTGGGTAGATAGGGAGACTTGGACAGTCATTTTTTTGAATTGGGGATGGGAGGTGGGTAGGGTCATGCTTAAGTGTACTATATCTTGGCTTTCAAAGATTGTGTTACAACATACGGAGTATTTATTTTTTAGTGACTTCACCCTTTATTTGTTGTGACTGTACTGTCGTATTGCTTTCAAGTTAGTATATCATTTGAATGACTCCTATCTGTGGCATACTCTGGTTTCTTGCATGGTAGGCTTCAGCTCCTATCACTACACTGTCTGAATCCTCATCGGATTCGGAGGACTCTGAATCAATGATTCCTGAGCTAGACCGTGCTATCAATGGTGTGAATGCAGAGAAAATTTTCATAACGGGTGTGTTAGATGAGTTAAAAGTCTCCTTCAGTTATAACCAGCAGGTGAGCTCCATTATATATCCTTGCTTAGACATCTGTGACTTTGTGAGTACAGCGACTTATTATATTTGTTCCCACGATACTTATACTAGTATGACAAGAGTTTCATGAAGATGCTGCTATCTGAAGAGAAGCGTTTATTTGAATTTCGGGCTACAGGTGGTCTGGTATGTAGACTATCCTGATGGACTTGTTCTCTCTATGAATTAGTTGCCCATAGTTTTCAGAACGGTAGCTCTTTGAAACAGGTGGAGATTGCTATAAAAGAAAATGATATGTTTATAGGAACACTCCTGAAATCCTTAGAGATTGAAGATCTGGTGTGTGAAGCAAAATCAGAACGTCACTATATGGCAAGATCCTTTATACGGGGCCCAGATGTTACTTCGGTTTCTGAGGATATGCTAAGCCCAAGTTGCAGTGGTTATGACATTTCAACTGACGGTGACGAGAATTTCTATGAGGCTTCAGAGAACTTACCAGAGACGGACTCTCCAACTCAATCTTCTGGAATATTGTCACCTGAAGTGTCTGCATTTAGGCCTCCTGGCTTCAACAAGGTGCCTGGTCTTCTACCTGATACATCTTTTCAGTCCACAGAAGAGACAATCGGCCATATTGATGAGTTGAACAGCTTTATTAAGGCTCAAATTGTTATCTATGACCAAAATTCTCCTTTCTACAACAGAACAGATAAGATGGTGAGTTAGTCATTATCTTTGGCAATTCATTCTGATCTGTTTCTTGATATCTAATATTTTCCCATTGACTACAGGTGGTGGTGACCCTTGCTACTTTATCATTTTTCTGTCGCAGGCCTACTGTGGCTGCCATCATGGATTTTATGAATGGTATTAATTTCGAGGATGAGAGCCGTGAATCGCTTCGTGATAGCTCATCAGTGGCCACTCAACAGATTGAAATTTCTCGTGAAGATGTTGATCGCCCTCAGTTATTAATTGCTGACCAGCCTGCAGTAACAGGTCTACTTGGGAAGGGAAAATCAAGGATTATGTTCTGTTTAATTCTGAAAATGGCTCGTGCCCAGATAGTTCTTATGAAGGATGATGAAACTAGACTTGCTACCTTATCGCAGGATAATTTGGTTACCCATATTAAGGTTCTCTCTCTTTACCTTTTTATGGTGTTTGCTATGTGAGTTGCATCTGTTTGAGAACTTTGGGTTTGCTGATTCAATGTCCTTCTTCAGGTGTTCCCTTCATCTTTCAGTATTAAAGCTGCCATTGGTAATCTAAGGATAAGTGACGACAGTCTTCCTCATCATCATATCTATTTCTGGGCCTGCGATATGAGAAATCCAGGTGGTAGTTCGTTTGTTGAGGTACTCTTTCTTGATATACTGTTTTTTTTTTTTTTTTTTTTTTTTTAATTCTCTCTTCATATATTCCCACCTATTCATAGTCTTCTCCCTACTTTCCTTTAAATGGGAATTTTCATGGTGTTCTTCTCACTTTCCTCTTTTAGAGTTAATTTTCTATACTTTTCAACATTCTTTTGCATTTACAAGGTGCATATCAATTGTTTACTATTTTTTTTAAGAGTTAAACCCAAACAATATGGGAAGCACACAAAGAATACGAGGGAGTATGCTGGTCGTGCAGACCATAATGTAATATATAAAAGGACGGCAATCTTCCCCCTCCTTTATTCCACTTTTCGCTCTATCTTCCCCTACTCGGCCGCCTCGATTATCACCTTAACCTATCCAACTGTTTCTTCCTCTAATCCAGATTGTAGGCCACCTTTTTTTTTTTTTTTTTTTTTTTTATCTCTGATCTGGTGGCACGCTGCTATATTTCACGCTCTCCTCCCTTGGAATCTGTTGATGGATACATATGTTGATCTGTCGAGCAGAGAGGAGGAAGAAGAGACATTTGGGTGGGTGTTGACAAGATGGATGGGGTCAGGGTGCTCAGTGGGAGGCTGATGTGGGCCATGAGAGAGAAGGTTGACATAATGGATAATATTGGGGTATGGGGTGACATGAGGCTGTGAGGTAGGAATTTTATGTGAGCTTGAGATTGGGATTGATATGAGTAGTGAGGAGGTTGATGAAATAGTGGGTTTAGGCCTTAGGGGAGTAGGCTGACATAGGGGACTAAGGGGAGGTTGTCGATGATTTTAGCATACATTTGCACGGATGATTTAAGTTAAAACACATATATTTTTTGCTTTTTATTTCTTTTAATCTTCTATTACGTACCTAATTCTTGTGAGTTGTGAACCCTTAAAGTGGACAGATAGAGACATAGAATTCCTGATTGATTCATGGCTGTATTGGTTTGTTATGTAGAACTGTAGAAGCCAACTATTCTTGTACTTTTCTTGATGGCTGCATGTTGGATGAGCTGTATGCAGAGTAATAGTTAATTTCACATGAGTGCTATGAACGCTCTTAAATTAGTGGCAATTGATGATTTAGACCTTTGTGTTTTTACTGGTCTAATGTGTCCATTTGCAATGAAGCCAAAGGCTCACTTTTCTTCGTCTTTGAAATTCAATGGAATAAAGCAATATGTCACATAATATTTTGTGCGTTGCATTTTAAGGTAGCCATCTGTCGATGCAATTTCTGACTTAATTTTCATTATTGATCATCTGAAAACATCCTGTCTATATTTTCTGCACAAGGGCATCTGAACCTCCTTACTTCGACATAGATTGTAGCGCCTTAAAGGCAATGGGGTAACTTTAATGTGTCCATATGCTGTGTGTTCCACTGTTGTGTTCTGTGTTGTCTTCATATATTCGCTCTTGCCTTTTTTTTTTGTTTTTACAACATTTGCATGTGTGCAGATGTGTTTTACATCATACAACCCAGATGACGAAGACTATGAAGGTTTTGAATACAGCTTAGTTGGACAATTTTCAGAAGTAAAGGTTGTTTTCTTGAACCGGTTTATCCAGGAGGTAATGAACGTAGCTTACCACTTATTAATCCACCAATTTGCTCATTTGTTCTACTAGTCTTTCGCTCTTCTAATTGTTCTTTTTCTAAATTTATCAATTTTTTATAGGTAGTTAGCTACTTCATGGGTCTTTCTCCCAACACTTCAAATAGCATTGTGAAAGTAAGAGACCAGGTTACTGATTCTGAAAAGTTGTTCTCTTCAAGTGAAATTGAGGGTTCACCTGCGGTGAAGCTAGATCTTTCACTTACAAAGCCAATAATCATAATGCCTCGGAGAACAGACAGTCTAGAGTATGCTAAATTCCATTCCATGACATCTTCCCTGTTTGAATCGGCTCTTTTGCTCGTTATAGTGAATTCTGGATACATCTAAAGCTAACAACTATTACATTGCAGTTACCTGGAGCTTGATGTTGTACACATAACTGTCCGGAACACCTTCCATTGGCTTCATGGCACTAAATATGAAGTGAATGCTGTTCACATGGAAATAATGACCGTGATGGTCAGTTGTCCTGATCTTTTCTTATAGATGACATATAAAAGCTATATATTTTTGGTTTAGCTGAATTTATCTGTTTTTGTTCAAATGAGGAAGTGACTGCACCGACTGTCTTCCTATTTTCTTTTTCTTAATCTAAAACTATTGTACGAGTCTGATGTTGCTGAAGATTGCAATCACTCCTGGAGTCATGGTGCCTGAATTGTGCAAAATATATCAATTAGTTTGTCAATGTGACATGTGGTGGTACTTTGAGTATCATTTAAAGGAAGCAACATGGAATCCTTTGAGGTGGCTTTCATGCAGATAGTCCTGAAATATGCACGCAATGAGTAAAACTCAACCTTTGACATGTAGGTTGATGACATCAACTTGAACATTGGAACTGGAAAAGTATTGGGTGATACCATAATTCAGGAAGTCAATGGGTTATCTATTGTTATACGACGCTGTCTCCGAGACCTGTTACATCAAACTCCAAGCACAGAAGCTACTATAGAGGTGATTTTGTATATTTATCTATATTTTCTTGCAGAAATTTCTGTATCTAGAAACTATTGGGTCTTCATTTTCTTAACAATGTTCCCCGTCAGGTGCTTCTTTTCTAATTTTCTGCTTATTACTGCTTACAGATGGATGTAATGAAAGCTGCTCTGTCTAACAGAGAATACCAAATAATTACCGAGTGTGCCGTCTCTAATATATCAGAAACTCCGAATATTGTGCCGCCTTTACAGTGGGAAAAAACGGTACCGTCTGTGGAGATGGTGGAACCTGTTGTTATCTCTGATTTAACGTCCCATGAAGTCGAATCTATTTCAAAAGAAGTGTGGATCAATATGAAGGTCAATGTTGCTATTAAGTTGGTGGAATTGAGCTTGCATTCAGGTGCAGCGAGAGATTCACCACTGGGAACTGTAAAGGTAGATGCATGGTTTGTGTCTTTGATAAACTCATTGTTCATGTACTTTATTTTTGTAAATAAGTGTTTAATGAAAACCTTAGGAGAGATAATATTACTACCATATATTGAAGAGACATAGGAATAAATTTGAATAAACAAAACTGGCTCATTGACTTGCATACATTTCCTTCAAGTAGTGCCGTGGTAGTCAATCCATGCATTTTGTAGTCCACTTTTGGCTAAGTCCATAGGATAAGCGGGAGCATGACATAAAGGAAGCACTGAAAGAAGTTGCAGGAGAAGCTAAAGGAAATATGACATCAAGCAAGGACATGTATTGGTGGAACGATAAAGTGAAGTAAGGGATAAAGACCAAATGTTAATGTTTCGGAGGCTTGGGGAAATATGAGAACTCTACAAAGTACTATAAGGCTAGAAGATAAGCTAGAAAGAAAGGGCATGATGCGACGATAAAGATCATTTAAGAATTTTTAAGTACTTATTACCACACAGACTTATAGTATTCTTTCAGATTTTTATTTTTCTGGGTTTAGCTATTTGGGTAATCATCTCAATTTTTTACTTTTATTGTTAAGCATGTGAAGTTAAATCATAAACATTTGCGCGAGGTCTACAACATGTATCAACGAATCAAGAAAACACAACGAACCAGGATACAACATCTTCATAATAGAGCTTATTACAAGCTGTTCTAAAACCGTGACAAGCATTTCTATAAAATCCCCTCATTTCTTTTGCTTATGAAGAGGTGAAGTAAAGGCCTGTAAGGTTTCGGTTTGATCTTCAATGATATTATGCTGATACAATTAGATAGTGTTTACTATGAATATTTTGAATTGTGGTGATCTACAGAAAAATTCAGCGATATAGAGAAAATAATTCAGATACTGTTTTAAAAAATGAACATGGTGTATGCAAATATAGTGATTGGAAGTGTTTATCACAGTCTTGCTAGTTATTTTGCCAAAGTTTGGATATGGTGATCTTACTAATTGGATATTTTGTTGTTTACATTGTTCAAGCTTACTCCCTCTAAATCATTTTCTTCTTAAATGAACAAGCATGTAATATTTCTGTGTACAATTTGTTAACTTTTATTGTTGATAGGTTAACAATGCATGGCTTCTCTACAAGTCTGCCACTGATGGCGAAGGTTCAGTATCTGTTACCCTTCAAAGTTTCAATGTTCTCGATGATCGAGAGGGCACAAACGAACGATATAGACTTGCAATTGGACAGCCAGAGAACATTGAATATAGTTCTTCAAGCTTCAAGAACAGTGAGGCTGGGCAGATTTCAAATTCTAAAGTTTCTACTGTGCTCGGGAGTACTGCAGTAGCTACGATGCTTATTTTTGATGCAACCTTGAGTGAGCAGTCATCTTCTGTTTGTTTGTGCATACAAAGACCCCAGTTGCTTGTTGCTCTTGATTTCCTCCTGGCTGCCGCAGAATTTTTTGTCCCAACAGTTCGTGATGTACTTTCTAGTGAAGAGACTGACGTCTCAATGGATTTAGTTGATGTAATTATCTTTAATGACTCCACCTTTATCCAACCTTCGGCTGAATTTTCACTCTCTCCTCAAAGACCATTGATCGTGGATAACGAAAATTTTGATCAATATGTATATGATGGGAATGGTGGTACATTACTGCTGAAAGATAGACAGGGTTCTAACATTTCTTCCCCGTGTAAGGAAGGTACAATTTTTGTGGGAAACGGAAAGAAGTTGGTATTCAAAAATGTGGTTATCAAGGTGCCGGTCCCTGTTTCACATTCTGTATATAATTTCATGTTCGTGGTTTCAGTATCAAATAAGTAGTTAATTGAACAATATCATTGTGTTGCAGGACGGGCGTTTTTTGGACTCTTGTATAGTATTGGGAACAAATAGTAGTTACTCTGTTTCCAAGGAAGATAACGTCGTTTTGGAGACTGGAGATGAAGAATCGACAAAAGATTCATCTGAGAGTGATGATGTTATAGAACCTCAATCTACGCAAACTACTAAGCCTTCAGAATATGTCATTGAGTTACAGGTGATGTTTAGTTCCAGAAAATAGTTAATTGATGGATAGATCTTCCTATAGTGTCAAATTCTGCCCACCTAATGGTGGTCTGACTGGTGCAAGGTGTTTAGTTATGCGTTAGTAGGTAGATTTTGTTGCTACGAGAATGAGTGTAAAGGTGTATAAGAACTATCTGATTCTTTGTGTTATAAAATTAATTTAAATATAATCATATGATTTACCATAAGAGGACTAGACTATGCCGCCAAGATATCTGTGCTTTCATTTGTTGGTTACTTTAACATCAAGTTGTTATCTTCTAGATATCTGCATTTAGTTCCTTCTGATGGTGATTTGACTTGCAGGTTATTAGTCCAGAGCTTACTTTCTACAGCACATCTAAAGATGCAGGGGAATCTATTAGTCTTTCCAACAAACTGTTGCATGCTCAGTTGGATGCATTTTGCAGGTTAGAGTTTCTCCCACACCTTGTCATAAATCAGGTAGACAGTGACAAGGGTTGTGTTTACCACTATTTCGGGAATAGGCAGTTTTGATTATAATTCCTATTTTTTTACCTGGTGATTTCTTATTTTTTCCATCCAATTATGCAATCAATGGTGTTTGGGAAATTTGCGTGAACCTGTAGTCTTCTGAGCTTATCTACGTGTTCTCAGAGGAGTCCTTAATTCTCCGACACTACGTTGGTTTTTTTGATGCTGGTTTCAGGATAGTTATGAAGGGTGAAACTATTGAAATGACTGCAAATGCGCTGGGATTAACAATGGAGAGCAACGGCATCAGAGTTTTGGAGCCATTTGATACCTCGATCAAGTTTTCAAAAGTTGCTGGGAAGACAAATATACATCTCTCTGCTTCTGACATTTTAATGAATTTCTCGTTTAGCATTCTACGTCTATTTTTGGCTGTTGAAGAAGAGTTGTTGTCCTTCTTAAGAATGACATCAAGGAAAATGACCATTAGTTGCTCTGAGTTTGACAAAGTTGCTGTGATGGAATGTAAGTTAAGATAATTTTGTACATGATGTCAGTTATAGGAGTTTAGCAACTTTTTGACTACTGCTCCTTATTGTGTTGATTTATCAGGTCCGGACATTGATCAAGTATATGCATTTTGGAGACCTCGGCCCCCCCCGGGCTTTGCTGTTCTTGGTGACTATTTGACTCCAATGTAAATTTTACCTGTTAAATATTTTCATGCGTTCGTATGTAACAATCTTTTTCTTACTGTCTCTCTTTTGTTTATATACTAACCAATCTGTTGACAATTCTACTTCTGTATCACAGTGACAAACCACCTACCAAGGCGGTTCTAGCTGTAAACAAGAATCTTGTAAGAATCAGGAGACCTGAGTCTTTCAAGTTAATATGGCCACCTATCACATCCGGTACACCTGGTGTCATTTGTGATACGGATGACATCAAAATACTTCCCCATGTTGTCGCTGAGGGAAACACTAGCTGTTCGATTTGGTATCCTGTAGCTCCAAAAGGATATATCTCCATGGGCTGTGTGGTTTCTTCTGGCATAGGCCCACCCCCTCCTTCAGCAACATTCTGCATCATGGCGTCTCTAGCTTCATCTTGTTCCTTGAGAGACTGCATTATTATTGGTGGAAGCAATGAGTATGTGTGTATATATATATATATATATCTTTCTTGTTGGTTTCAGTCATTGCTGCAGTACAACCTTTGTGCTTCGTTCTCCTTCCAACCATAATTGCATGTTGAAAGTTTTAAACCTTCAAATTTGCCTATCATTAAGTCCAACTTTCACATTTAAAATTTATAATCCGAAGATAATATGCAAGTGTACGGTACATATGGACTAATGATGGGTAAGTTGGTCCTTTTAGATTGTCTAGAATTATTTTCTTAATAATTGTGCACTTGCACCAAATGTCATTTATATATGGAGGGGTTCTTTTGCTTTGCAATTGGCTTTATCCATTATTTGGTTCTTTGAGTTTCAGATCTTCAATGGGTTTGCCCTTCTGGCGCGTGGATAATTGTGTTGGGACGTTCTTAGCTACAGATCCCAATTCAGGCAATCTAAGTGGTGGAGCATATGACTTGCGTCATATTCTTTTTGGGGCCTCCGAGTTATCGCAAGAAGTTTCTGGTAATACATCCACTCATGCTTTAAGAAGTCATGAGCCACTTCCTGCGCAGTTACCATCTCTAAACTCTGGCCGGCGTTTCGAGGCAGTAGACATATTTTCTCCCGTGTGGTGTAATCAGGGTTCAAGCTCTAGAAAGAAACTGTCAATATGGCGTCCGGTAGTCCCTTCAGGGATGGTATATTTTGGTGATATTGCTGTTAAAGGGTATGTCATTGCTTGTGTGTTCCTCTCAATAGGTTTTGTCGTTTAATTGTCTTTCTTTCCCCTTCTCCAATCTTGGTTTCAGTGAATTGCAAATCGGTTTGAGTGTGCTGACTGTGTTCTATTGTGATGCTGACTTAAACTCTACTTTACAAGAGACACTCCTATAAGTTATATGCGTATTGCGTTCTATGTGGTGTATTCACAATGAATTAAGCAAATTTGTTTCTAATGGAGCCAAAGACTATTTAAATGTGTTGCAAAACAGCAAAATAAGTCGATGTGCTTTTTTGTAAAGTAGTAGTTGGTGGATACAATTCTTGGGGCAACTTTCTCTATGGAGTCATATGGAAATAATCTTTCTGTGCTTCAATCAAAAGGATAGCGCTGTGTACATCCAACTTCCTTTTGTTGCCATTGTCTGGAGCTTTTGAGACACCGGGTTAACGTTAATGGTGGGTATGGCTGCAGGTGTGAACCTCCAAATTCCTGTATTATTGCTGAAGATCTTGGTGATGAGGTATTGAAAGAACCTTTAGGCTTTAAAATGGTTGGGAAGATCAATAAACAAAGGGGAGCTGAATCTATTTCATTGTGGTTACCCGAAGCTCCTCCAAGCTATGTTTCATTGGGCTGCATTGCGTGCAAAGGTGCTCCAAAAGTACAAGATTTCAGTACGTTACGTTGCATACGAAGTGACATGGTTACTGGGGATCAATTTTCTGAAGAAAGTGTTTGGGATACGTCTGATACTGGGATCAGTTCAGAAACCTTCAGCATATGGACAGTTGGTGGTGATCTGGGTACCTTTGTGGTGCGGAGTGGTAAAAAACAACCCCCCAAAAGGTTTGCATTGCAGCTTGCTCATAGAAGTGCGACAGATGGTCCTGAAGATACGATTATTGATGCAGAAATTACAACATTTTCTGCTGCATGCTTTGATGACTTTGGTGGCCTTGTAAGTTCATCCGGAGACCCTTAATCTGTCTTTTTGTCGAACCTATATTATGCCATTCTTCTTGTTCAAGTATGAAAAGTTCTTTCCTTTGTGTTTTTGGAATTTTGCAGATGGTTCCATTATTTAATGTTTCCTTCAGTGGAATTGGGTTTAATTTACAAGGAAGGCCTAACTATTTAAACTCCAGTGTCAACTTCTCTCTCGTGGCTAGCTCATATAACGACAAATATGAGTCATGGGAGCCGGTCGTGGAGGCAGTTGATGGATTTTTGAGGTAATCCTTCTCACTCCTGATTCACGTTAAGTTTCATATCTAGTCTATGTTGATCGGCTCAAGGAATGTTTCCCGTTAGAGTTATGGCGCCCTTCTCACTTGTACAGCCGGCCTGACATCTTTTGGTTTTATTCTGCTTGTGGAATTAAAAAATTCATAGAATAAGATATTCACCCCTACACCATGCTTCTTTTAGCTTTATACTTTATTGAAGTTACAATTTGGTAATCCGCCCTGACGGAACGGTGTTCTTAATGAAGATGAAGCTTTCTATTTGATTAGCATCAGGCTCCTAAGAGCTGGTTGCTTATTTTTACCCAAAAATATCTGCTCCCCCAGCCTCCGACCTTACCTCAATTTTCCCCGATTGTTGTCTCCTCATCATTAGAACCCCAAGTAAGAGAGACTGTTGCTTTTACTCTGATTGGCGTCTTGATCTTGCTTATGATTCCATGCCGCAAATTACTGGAAGCACAAGACAGTCTGCTCGCCATGATTCGCTGGATCATGCTGTTTTTATTTGCCATCTCTGTACTGGCTTACTACAATATGATGACTATATTCCAATAGTTAGGCCTGCGAACGGCTTAGGTTTTGTTTTATAATATTAAGTTAAGGGCTCTACTATGGACAGCATTAAGTCCTATTACAGCATATTGAGGTAAATGTTATGATGGAGGGAAATAGGTTTTTCAGATGATAAATATCACATAGGTAAAGGTATGGGTGCTAGATATTGAGATGCAATGGCAGATTACTTATGTTTGTTTTAGGCTTTTAGCAGTGACATTGTGAAAAAGGACAGAAGTTTCTCCTAAGAGTGGCCTGCTTAACAATTTTAGCATTAATGTACAGCAAGGAGTAGATTAGTTTTTGGCTTTAAATTAGTCTTGGAAATATGAGCCTTCTATTTTCAATTGAGCCAAAGATCCATTATTTTTTGGATCTGAATTATGATGGAAAAACGCATGATGAGTTGATGACTCACTTAGTTGGGTGCATTCTTTTTCTTGTGAAGTCAGTCATATTGCAATGCTTGATGCAATTTTCTTTTTGGGTCACCTGGAAACAACCTCTTTACATTGTTTACACAGGCGTAAGGTTGCATACTTCAAATCTCCCTCTATCCTGCCATATACGAGAGCCATTGAGGCACTAGGGTAATGTTGTTGTACGTAGTCATGGAATATGTGATATACGGAGTATTTCTGTATTTATGTCGGGGTTCACTGTGTCAATTATTTAGTAGTAGGCCAGTTATGTGCAGCTTGAGCATTGCATTATGTCTTACATTTTTGTTAAGAGAAGTTCCCATCCTAAAGTTCTTTTAAAATTTTGCATTTTAAAATTTTGATTGGATTTTTTTCTCCTAAAGTTGACCTAGAAACACTGTATAAAATTCTTTTAGCTCGTGGCATTAGATTGCTCCAAGTATTGAATAGTTATAAGGGTGCTCATGCTCTGCTGGTAATTCTTCTATCATCCATATTTTTGGTATGAAAGTCTCGTTATATCTTACTTATTAATTATTTATTAAAAATGAAAGTCTTGTGAAAACAATTTGCAGGTACCAGTATGACTTAAATTCACCTGGCGCTGCCTCTCGGTTACGTCTCACCACAACAAAAGATCTAAATTTGAATGTTTCCAGTTCTAATGCTAATATGCTCCTCCAGGCTTATGCTAGCTGGAATAGTCTTAGTGAAGTTCAAGAATCTTATGTTAGAAGAGTAAGTTTTTCTCAATAGCTTGAAGCTCTTCAATTTCTATTTGGCTGCCAACTACAAGTTGGAGTGTGACAATCCGGCCTTCTTTTTTTCTTATAATTGTTAAGGATATTTTCTGTTATTCAGGAATATGGGCTAATCTTTCATGCCGTTTAACCTTTTTGCACAGGAAATTGTGTCTCCTACTTCTAATGTTGGGATAGTGGATAACGCCCTTCATAAAAGAGACTATTATATTATCCCACAGAACAAGCTTGGTCAAGACATTTTTATTCGAACCACTGAGCTAAGGGGCCTCTCCAGTATAGTTAGGATGCCCTCTGGAGACATGAAGCCTCTTAAAGTTCCCGTGTCCCAAAATATGCTGGATTCTCACTTGAAAGGTGTTGCAGGCCAAACGTGCCATCGAATGGTGACATTTATCATTGCGGAAGCACAGGTCCTTTGTTTATCCTCTTTAGCAGATTCTTTGATTATTTTGTCGCATGCTCTTTTTAGTTTTCAAAAGTCATAATATGTGGTCCATATACATAAGTTCCATTATAGCTCTCAACAGATGGTATGTTGTTCTTATACTTTTTTCTTCTGATTAGTCACCCTTTTGGGGTAAATTTTATCACACAACAAGTAGGCCTACCTTGGAACACCATGTTTTCAGACACAAAAAAATGAATGTTGTGAAGATGCGTATGCTATGCGGGATGTGTGGCTATACGAGGAAGGATAGATCGAGGAACGAGTTGGTTAGGGAGCAAATAAGAGTTGTCTATTAAGGATAAAATGAAGGGAAATTATTTACTCCTTTACACGTTTACAGTCCTTAGAATCCAATTTAGCAAAAATCGCACTATACTTTATCATCTACAAATTATAAATCCGTTTGCAAAAATTACAAAGCAGAAAATCTGTATACGCCTAATGGCCTCTGTTTTTGTAGCAGATGAAGTTTCTTGAAAATATTCCCAATCTGCAAATTTTAAAAAAATGATACGTAGATAAGATGCCAGTCATTCCTTTTCTATTTCATCTCTGCTTATGTCCATGACTCTGAAGTACATGACATTTGTTAAGGATAGAAATCCAGTTTAAATGTTTCTCGGTATTTGAGGACAGTGTGTCTCATCCCATGTTTTCCTTTGAGATGCAGTTTCAAAGGGTGGAGGGGTTATCTTCTCGTCAGTATACTGTGGCAATACGACTGAGTCCTGATCCTATTTTGTCAAGCGGAGTATTCCTAAACCAGCAAAGTGCACGAACATGCGGACACAGCTCTGAGCTCCTTCCTTCTACTGAGTTGGAGTTCGTTAAATGGGGTGAAGTTTTCTTCTTTAAAATAGATACCCCGGTATGTCAGAAACGATTCCTGTATAGATAGTTTATTTATTCTGGTTTCTTCTCTCTGTTCTCCTTTCTGTATCCTGATGCTCTGACAACCCCCTCCCCTCCCTCTTTCTTTCTCTTTCTTTCTATCTTGTGCTATGTTATATCTGTCAATATGCACTTGCGTTTTTAATGAGTTACTGATTTGGCAAACTATGAGATGCAGGTGTATTCATTTTCTATTTATTTATTTATTTTCGATTACAAATGATTGTATGTTTAGTCTTCGTTATGCTCACTAAGATAACAATAGGATATTGGGTTATCTAAGGCTAAATGCAATCAGTCTCTTTCTATCCCACCATAGGTGCAACTGTGCAAGCTTTCTAAAAGATGCACTGGGCACTGGGGTAAACTTTATACATTGGATGGATTTCTGGATAAGTTGTTCTTGCTGGTTAGCGTGTCTGCGTCCATCGTGTTGTGCTCTTCGAGTATGTTTATGCTAATGCAAAACTACGCCATTTGGCTGGGGTACTTTTGTGTACATGTTTGGCACACACATGTGGCTTTATGACCAAGGTTAGTGATTTGAAGTCAAGTAACAAGATTTAATACCATTGGAGGGGCATTTTCACTCCAAATTTGGTTTATGTTAAAGGAGAAGGAAGTGGATCCCTCCACTTCTCCCCCATTTTCTTCACTCAATCCCTTGGCCTAACTTGGAAGATGACTCGATTCCTCATCCTCCCTATCCTTTCTATCCAAATCCTTTTATGCGTACAAGTTTTCTGGTGCTGATTTGGTGTGGATTCTTCTGTAGTATATACGGTTGCTATGTATGGAGTATTTTGTTTGAAGTATCTACTTTGTGTGTGGTTTTAACGAGTATTTTTATTATCCGAGCAGGACAGTTATAAGGTTGAGTTCATTGTGACTGACATCGGAAAAGGTACGAATTTACTGAGTGTTTCAGAGTGCCAGATTTTTTTGACAATGACTCGTGCCTTAATGCCTTGTTTTATTATGATGCTTAATTCTAACATTTGTAGTTTGTTTCGGTTGGTGGAAGAATTGATTAAAATTCTGCTCCCTATTTATTGTTTGTTGTGCACTTCCTTATGGCTACTAGGGAACCTTTTCAGTGAAACGGTTATTTATGGTGCTCAATGAGGTGAACATTTCAATATTTGGGGGAGAGGTTATCTTAGAACTGTAACAAACCACCCCAAAGCCTTGAAACCCTCACTGTGTCCTACTGTAAGGCCATCTGACATTCTTACATAAGTTTTTGCCTTATAGGTTTATTATTTGCATGTCCTGACAGGTGTTCCTGTTGGATTTTTCTCTGCTCCTTTGAAGGAAGTAGCAGTTTCGGAAAGCGCATATCCCCAAAATGGGCTGAAGTGGATCACTTTATCCCCTCCTGAATTAAAGGTGGTTTTCAATTTGTTTGCTTTTTCTCACCTTTAGCAAAATTTATATCCGGAAGTTTACTCAAGGTAGCGGAAGTAACCTTGTCAATACTTTGTGCATGTGTTTTCAAAGGAAAAGAGTCATGAAGGACCAGCCGCAAGATTGAAGCTTTCTGTTCTTTTATCACCGAAGCTAGAAAGTAGCAGCAGCAACCAGCACTCAACTGGTGGCAGGAAACATGGGTTTATCCAGATTAGTCCTACTAGAGAAGGTCCTTGGACTGTAGTGAGGTTAAACTATGGTGCTCCTGCTGCTTGTTGGAGGTTAGGCAATGATGTTGTTGCTAGTGAAGTTATCGTCCAGGATGGCAACAGATATGTAAATATAAGGTCTTTAGTTTCCGTGCGTAATACTACCAATTTCACACTTGATGTATGCCTTAGAGCAAAGGTGCCGTCTGAATCAAAGAGGTTGTCGAACGACCTGTCATCTGAGAAATCTACTTTAGATCCTGAAATGATTGAGACTGTGGAATTTTTTGAAATGGAAAAATTTGTGCCTGATGTTGGTTGGGTTTCCTGTTCGGGAAAGCCTAGCAATGAGCCATCAGCTGGTGGAGTTCATAGCAAGGTGAGCTGTATTACTGTTGTGTATGTCTATGTAATTATTGTATCTTATCTTCACACTGTGATTGTGAGCAATAAATTCTACCATGCAAATATGGTTTGACTCACAGTTGTCGGAATAATTATTTTTTTAATCATGTTGTTTATGAGCTTAGGATGGCCTGACTTATTGGTGTCCTTACTAGACGCATTTTTGAACTTCTGGAGTCTTTCTTGTTTTCCTGTGGCCTTTTTCAATCTATAAAAGAACTTATAACTGCACACATCTGGACCTTCCCGAACCTTTCTTTGACTATTTACACCGCCAAAACCCAGCCACTAAGTTTATGATTTTTCTTATTGTTGATATTCTCACTCACAATTCTACACATTTTTATTAGTGTCTGGGATCAAGTGGTGTTAGGCATCTTCATCTCAACCTATTAGTGCCTCCTTTTAGTAATTGAGCTCTGACAAGGGAAGTAGTTCACGTCTTTTGTTGGTCATTAGTTTTATCTGTGTGCTTTCTGACACTTTGTTATCATCTATGTATCCAACCGAATTGTATCCAAGTAAATCTTAAGCAAGCAATGCAAAAAAAGAACAATATAACCTTACTCCCAAAAACATTTGGGATTGGCTGACATTCGCAATGCAGCGAAATCTGTAATGGAAGTTGGTGACACAAAAACAAAGTCATCTTATGAATACTTTTTTTGATAGGATAAAAACTGATTATGAATTGGTAAAAATACAAAAATGAGAATTTTTATTTTATTTTTGTTGTATTCGTGTAACCCCACCTCTCCTCCCACAAGTGAAAAAAGGAAAAAGAAAAGGAAGCATCTGATTAATCTACTGTGTAGGAAATTTCTGGACTAGAGCCAACATCTACATGGGAATGGGTTGACGAATGGCATATAGATGAGGCAGTGTTGGGGGACGCTGGTGGTTGGGCCTATGCTCCAGATCAGGAAAGTTTGAAGTGGCCTGAGTCTTATGATCCCAAAAATTTTGTAAATTATGTGAGGCAACGCAGATGGGTCCGAACTAGGAGACATGTCTCAAGTTATGGGGAGCAAATTGTGTCTATTGGCCTATTGAAACCTGGGGACTGTTCCCCTCTTCCTCTTTCTTGCTTGACACGAGCAGGACCTTTTGTTCTTCAACTACGGCCTTTAGATTTTGGAACTCAGGATGAATATGCATGGAGTAAAGTCGTGGATAGGTTTGCGGAATCTTTGGGCTCTGAGAAACCCCAGGAAGACCCTGACATCTGTGTATCTAATCTGGAGGAGTCTGAAAAAATTCTACATTGTGCACAGTTTAGTGGAACCTCTTCTGGTGGGTCTCATGGGGTTTGGTTCTACTTGAGTATCCAAGCTTCAGAGATTGCAAAGGATATCCGTGCAGATCCCATCCAAGATTGGAGTATTGTGGTCAAGTCTCCATTATCCATTACCAACTATCTTCCATTGAGAGTTGAGTATTCAGTCCTTGAAAGGCAGTCAAGTGGTCACTTTCTTGCTTGTTCTCGAGGGATCTTTAGTTCTGGGAAGACTGTCAATGTGTATTCAGCTGATGTTACTAAGGCTTTATACCTATCTCTACTTCCACAGAAGGGATGGTTACCATTGCAGGTAAGATTCTGGAGGTACTTGCTTCTTTTTTCTTGGGATGTTTTCAGTCTGGTTTCTAACTGCTCATGCTAGTTTTCTCTGTCATATTGTTTTTTTTGATAGGAAGCGGTGCCTATATCTCATCCTAGAGGACTCTCATCCAGAACACTAAATCTAAGGAGTTCTATTTCTGGAAGGTCGACTCACGCTGTTGATTACTTGCATTTTTGTCAATAGATATTCCCTCAGATTTGTTCGTTGTCATTTTTTTTTCTGAAGTGTTTTTTGCTGCAGAACTGTCCAAATTGTTCTGGAACAGAATAATGACAAAGATCAACAGCAAACAATGCCCAAGACTGTTAGAATTTATGCTCCATATTGGTTTACTGTTGCGCGTTGCCCACCTCTTACATTTAGGCTTGTCAATAAGGCTGAGAAAAAAACAGTGAAGATTTCTTCACATTTTAAGCCCACAAATAGAAATACTGATATCAGTGAGGAAATTTCAGAAGATGAATTTCATGAAGGGTACACTATTGCTTCATCTCTGAACTTCAAATTAGTAGGACTACAGGCGTCTATTGTCAATTCTGAGGAAGATGCATTTGGGCCCACTACTGATCTGTCTCCATTAGGTGACATGGTAAACTTGCCACTTTGCCAAATTGTAATATGCTGCAAGTCTCGTGAAGCATAATTACTAATTAAAACCTCCATTTGCTGTACAGGATGGATCAGTGAATGTGTCCGCTAATGATCCCACTGGAAACTGTATTAGACTTTTTGTCACCTCAAAACCGTGCGCTTATCAGTCCATTCCAACGAAGGTATTTCTCTAAAGCGAACCTTGAGAAAGTTGCACAGACAGATGTGACAAGTTTTTGTTTTTTGTTTTTTTTGTCAGGTTATCTCCATAAGACCGTACATGACGTTCACAAACAGAACTGGTCAAGATATACAGGTTAAGTTAAGCAGCCAAGATGAGCCTAAGGTCCTTCGGGCTTCTGACTCAAGAGTGTGCTTCGTGTACCGGGAAACTGTCGATTCTGATAAACTTCAGGTACGTAGACTTTCAAATCAGTTTGCTTTATATTGCTTTTGAATATATTTTATCCGTCTCTTAAACCCATGAGTATATAAATGTTTCTCTGTGCTTGGACATGGTTCAGCGTAGTTTGGTTGTCTTTATTTTGGTCTTCCCTGTCCTGTTGCATGATTTAGTAAGACCTTCGTGTATACTACTTGCCTTTTGGATCTAGGATTTTGAAGTCCAGACAAGGCATTGTCGCTCTTTGCAATGCAGGCAACACATGTAATTAAAAATCACTTGTCCGACTGCCAGACACCTTTAGTTTCTGAAAAATGTCGTGTTTTGTCTGAAATCAGCTGAAGTGTTGGATCATGTTGTGTTGATCGGATTGACAACCTAAGAAGAGTTCCAGCGCTAACCTTCTTAGTTTGCTCATTGTCAATATTTCCTAGTATGCCCACACATCGAATGAAGCACACACCTATTGTATACGTATCTTTTGAATATAATTATACATACATTAAGGTTGCGTGTCAGCACTGCCTCTTTGCGTGAAAAATGCCACAATCGTGTGAATGAATGGTTGAATGGTGGATTTAGAGTGTTTTTTTTTTCTTACATCATCTTTATTACTCCAGAGCTCTAAAGTTTCCATCTAGAGCCTTCGAAGGGGATGTTTGATGTGCATGACCTTTTTTCTTTGTGGGTTTGTTGAAAACACAATGAATTCTATGGTTGACTTCTATCATTCTTCTAATGAAGTTATGAATTTTGTATTATCTGTTGAACAGCAACATTAACATTTGAAAATTCTGTGAACACTCTGTAGATTTGCTTAGAGGGTACAAAATGGTCGGTTCCTGTTGAGATTTTGAAAGAAGATACTTTCTCTTTGGTTTTGCGAAAGGAAAATGGTGAACGGGTATTCGTACGGACAGAAGTTCGTGGCTATGAAGAAGGATCACGTTTCATTGTTGTTTTCCGTCTTGGCTCAATAAAGGGTCCCATGAGGTGATTTCCTTGAATTTGTATTCATGTGTGTATAAAAGAAAAGCCGGGTTAAATGTTCATGTGCTTCTTATAGATCTTTGCGAGTAGATGTGCGAGTTAAATGTTCCTGCACTATCAAGTTCTTTCAAGGATTTCACTTGTGCGAAGTTTGTAGTCCACTTAAATTATTCTGTAGTTATGTTTTTCCTTTTTCCCCCTACATTGACTTAAAAACCTGATTAAACAGGATTGAGAATAGGACTAGCAGCAAGACCATCAGCATTCGTCAATGCGGGTTTGGCGATGAATATTCAGTCTGCTTGCCACCTCTTTCAACTACCAACTTTTCTTGGGATGACCCATATGGTCAGAAAAGCTTGGAAGTTTGTGTAACTAATGGCGACATTGTGGGCACTGCAAAGCTAGATTTGGAAAACAGTAAATGTTGGATAGAAGAGGTGGCAGGAGTGCAGTTTCATCTGATGGATGTGGGTACTGTCAAGGTTGCTCGCTTCATTGATGCACATCCACTTAGGGTGAGTTCACAAGGAAACCTGGGAAGTTTTCAGCTGCAGAGAGAAGTACATAACCCCGTTTCTCCATTTGAACTTACTGTTGAATTTGGCGTGCTTGGTCTTTCTGTTGTTGACCATAGACCTAGAGAGATTTCATTTTTATACTTGGAGAGAGTATATATAGCGTATTTTTCTGGCAATGACGGCGGAACTACAAGCAGGTGTGACTGTCTATGCATATTCTTGTTCTGCTTTACGTCAATGTACTCATAATTCATTTAAATTTACTCATCAGTCGTTATTTTAATCCACTCTCTTAACAAATATGATGAGGATATTTGACTTTATAAGAAGCTGCTACTAGTTACATTCATTCAATAAATTGCTGATTGCTTATGCGGAAGCTCGTTGGTATACTGACTATTTACCCTCATCAAATCAGGTTTAAGCTCATATTGGGCCATCTGCAGATTGATAACCAGCTTCCTCTGACAGTGATGCCTGTACTACTGGCACCTGAACAAACTAATATACAAGTGCCGGTATTTAAAATGACACTGACCATTAGAAATGAGAGCACTGATGGCATACAAGTCTATCCACGTGTGTATATCAGGGTAATGTTGAAACACTGCTTGAAGTTTATTTTATGTTTCCTGTGGTAATACAAAACTCACACATTTGACCATAATACTGACATGACAGGTAACAGACAAGTGCTGGAGGATTAGTATCCATGAGCCAATTGTGTGGGCTGTAATGGATCTCTATAATAACCTTCAGCTCGACCGCCTTCCTCAGAACACAAACATTACGCAAGTTGATCCAGAGATACGTATAGAGTAAGAATATCTTCATTGAGCATTCTTTCTACTCTAGGAGACTAGTGGTTGCCAGTATTAGACAGAAGTGGGTGTCAGTTTTAGAACTTTTACTCCATTTGTGTTGTCTCGCATTGATCTCCCACTTATGATATTGGGTTGCTCCACAGTGATCCGTTCCATCATATGATATTGGGTTGCTCCACAGCGATCCGTTCCATTTTCGTAAATTTTGATGATGCGAAATTGCCAGATTCCTAATGACGTATTTACTTAAAGCTTGTTCCATTACTAGAACTGACTCAATCTTCCATAAATGGGCGTACGACTCATTAACCTTTCTGGCGTAATGGACTAATGGCTGATCACTTTTGAAAACCCCAACACCTCCCGCTGTCCCATTGCTGAAATCCCTTCTAGCAATGACTATTCTGCCCTTGCTCCATAGCCTACCTCCTTCCCAAAGCCTCATACCAACATCTTTTACCCTCCCTACTCTCTCAGCCTCAACTTCCCTTCCCGTCCCTTGAGTCTCCGTCTCCTCCCTACCAAAGCGTTGTCTCCTTTCTCCATCCCTCTCTCTTCCCCTTTCTTCTCCATCCACCCATGCAGTTAAGTCATTCATGAGACAACCGTTGATGCTCAATACAAGTGCATTTGTTTCCTCCTACAAATTTTTGTTGCCGACACCAAAGTACTTCACCTGCTTCATTGATTACTGTGGGGGTTATGGGGAAGGGGGGTTGTCGTCGTTTGTAGAGGTGATGTCGGGTAACGGTGATGTGTTTATGGTAGTGGACGTGTTTTAGGGAGGTGTTGGTATTGGCACTGAAAACATTGTACGAAAATGCAATGTCAGTCAACGACAATCGTGAAGTTGTTGTCTAGGGTGTCGTGGATATAGCGTAATGGGCCGGTGCATTTTAAAAATGATTTACCAAATTTGTTGGTTCCTCATTTTTCTTATGATATGTTTCCTTTTTTATAAATTTATCATTTATGTTTGTTCACTTGTGGTTTCACAAGTAGGACCCTTTTGCAAGTTGATGAGATCATCTTCTTACGAGATTTACATATTATCCTTCGATTGCAGCCACATAGATGTTTCAGAGATAAGATTGAAAGTCGCACTTGAAACAGCTCCAGCTCAGAGACCCCATGGAATATTGGGTGTCTGGAGCCCCATATTGTCAGCTTTTGGAAGTGCTTTTAAAATTCAGGTGCGTCTTCTAGGCTCTAGCCAAGTTTTCTGCCATAATTTAACTTCTTAATATTTGTTAGCCCACTACCTTTTTTTTAACTAGAGCCAAGAGAAGACGCATTTTCTTACTGTAAAAGGGATTGCTGTGTGGACTGTGGGCATTCCATTGTCTATTTTATAGTTGAGAGTATATCTATCTATCTCTCTTTTTGTACATGGGAGTCACATCCATCCCTTCACTAATATTTATCTTATCAAAAATAAAACTTGTCAGCAAATTTATTATTTTTCTGTGGCATTTTTCTTTTAATGTAGTCGCTTACAACCTTATTTCTTTTTTCGATTACATAAAAGTACCGATCTTGTAGAGGAAATGGATGCAACAAAGATGGCTGGCTTAAGCTTCCAGCATCGTGAAACCCTCATGACAGACGCCATTTTATCTACTATTTGGTGTTGTCATTATGGAATTGTTATACTTATACATGTTCGATCTGTACTAATGTGTTGTCATCATGGAATTGTCTTACATGTTTAATCTGTACTAAGATAAAAGTACTAAATTGGTCAAGTTGTCAAGATACTGTCTTACCTTGTAATATCCTTGGTGCTAGATGTATGACTCTGATACAGTTGTAATTTGAACATTTCTCGAACCTGTATTCAAGTTAATGATATGTGTTTATATAGCTACTGGCGAATTCTCCAGATTTTATATGTAGATGATTATTGATGCTTGACACCATTCTTACAGTAGCTGATTGACTTTATGAATTGTGGTAGTGACTGTCTCACACTTGTCCGTTGCAGATCCACCTACGGAAAGTTATGCACAAAGATAGATTCATGCGAAAAAGCTCTGTGATTCCTGCCATTACCAATCGGATTTGGAGAGATTTAATACACAATCCCTTACATCTGATTCTCTCGGTTGATGTTCTAGGCATGACGAGATCCACTCTAGCTTCCCTTAGCAAAGGTTTCGCAGAGCTGTCAACAGATGGACAATTTTTGAAACTGCGTTCAAAGCAGGTCCTCTATTTACGTCTCCTTTTCTGATCTATGGCTTTCGTATGAATACCATGAACTTAATTGGAATACTGTCTCAGGTGTGGTCAAGAAGAATTACAAACGTGGGAGATGGACTTATCCAAGGAACAGAAGCTCTTGCACAGGGTTTTGCCTTTGGTGTATCCGGAGTTGTCAGGAAGCCAGTTGAGAGTGCGAGGCAAAATGGTGTATTGGGGCTTGCTCATGGGCTTGGAAAAGCTTTTGTGGGTTTCATTGTTCAACCAGTGAGTGGAGCATTAGATTTTCTCTCATTGACCGTTGACGGAATTGGTGCAAGTTGTGCCAGATGCTTTGAAGTTTTGAATAACAGAACTGCCCTTCAAAGAATTAGGAATCCTCGAGCTATACATTCAGATGGTGTTCTTAAAGAATATGATGAGAGACAAGCGGTTGGACAGGTATTGTTCTCGTCACAAAATTTCACGTCTCTTGGCTCTACGATACTTCTGAAGTTAGTCATGCTTTTGAGATAGCTTTCGGTTCATGAAAGTATGCTGAACAAGTTAGGTATGCTACAGCCGATGTGTGACCATACAATATAACATGAGTTGAGGAATGGTGTGATTAGCATTGTATTAAACCACGGGAACAGTCGCAATTGCGGTAATGGTCGTGAATCACGGCTACGTACTATAATGCTGCGGCGTGTCCAATGTCACGGGTTATTGTGGCTTGTTTCTATATGATCTTATAAGCCGTATCATAATAAATCTGGCTTTAATAGCCTTGGATCAGTTAAGTTTCAGTCTAATATTGGCTGTTGAGGTCAAATATCTGCCTCATTGTCCACATAGCAGCTACTTTTGACAACCCTATATATTTCAGAAGATAATGGTTTGCAATGAAGATGCAAGCGTAGTCTATGCTAGATTGCTAGTAGTGTCGTTGATTTAATTTACTTCTTCGTATCAAACAAGCCTATCTTTTATTTATATTATATTTGGTATAACCTTTCTGTTTTGTTTCAGATGATACTTTGGCTTGCAGAAGCAAGTCATCACCTGGGATGCACTAAAATTTTCAAGGAACCCTCCAAGTTTGCCTGGTCTGACTATTATGAAGACCATTTCATGTTGCCTCAACAAAAGATTGTCATGATCACCAACAATAGGGTTATGCTACTTCAGGTTAATCTCGGAAAAAAGTCTCGCCTTGTGCTTTACTCATAATTAATTTCTTATTGTTGTATTACTTGTTTGGGTATAGTTCAAAGCTCCGGATGATTTGGACAAAAAGCCAAGCAAGATTATATGGGATGTCCCCTGGGAGGAGTTGCTGGCGTTAGAGTTAGCAAAAGCGGGTAGACCTCAACCTTCACATTTGATTCTTCATCTTAGAAGATTCAAAAGACCTGAACCTTTCGTTCGGGTTATTAAGTGCAAGCCAGAGGACGATTCTGAATCTGGAGAACCGCAAGCGGTCATAATCTGTTCAGCAGTGCGGAGAATGTGGAAAACTTACCAATTTGATATGAAAAGCGTTACTTTAAAGGTAAGAGATAATAGAGGGTCATTAGTTCTTGCCATTTTGTCTTCCGGTCATTGATGGTCTCAAAGGTGATTCTTATTAGCAAACCCTAAATCATTTTGGGATTGTTGTTTTCTTATTATCCTGTCACAGTCACACACTTGGTCCTAACAAGGTAGTGTTACTCAGGTACCTTCAAGCCAGAGACATGTACATTTCTCTTTGAATGAAGCCGATAGGAGAGAGATGCAAACTCAAAATAAAGCACTTGTCATGTCGAGAAAATTATCTTCATCTAGTTCTGTGTCAGATGAAAATAGGCTTGTCGGGCACATAATCAATTTTACTAAGATTTGGAGCAGTGAGCTAGAATCTAGGAGCAGGTGTACATTGTGTAAAAAAAAGGTAAATGTACTGGTATAGAGTTCTCTCCATTTTCCTTCTGTGTGTGGGTTCTGTTGTCTCAAAACAATTTCTTTTTTCAGGCTTCAGAAGATGAGGGTATATGTAGTATCTGGAGACCAGTTTGTCCGCCTGGGTAACTCTCTCTCCATCTCTCTCCCCCTTCCCCTTTTCTCGTTGTGGCTTGATGTTCATGTCAGTTACTTCTTTGATGGTAGTCGTGAACTTCAGTTCAAGATTTCAAGTATTCAACAGCTGAACATTTTGGTCTATTAGTTTGGCCAAGACCTTTGAATTTGATTTTGGGTTGTGCTTTTTCACATACACACTTGACTCTTTCACATATGCTTTTTATGATTTTACCCTTGTCATTCAACCCACATAATTTTTTTTACTCTCCCTCACTCAACCAAATTTCTAACCCAATCCTCCCATCCACCAGCCTACCCCCACTGCTCCGGCGACAATCCTCGGCTCCGCCATCCCTTGCACTGGCCTCTCACATATCTATGTTTGATCTGTCAATTATTCAATGTATCTACGTTCATAGTGCATTGCTGGCTCCAAACCAAATAAGATTAAAACAAGGACAGAGACACAAGCATGGCTCCTGTCTTCATGGTGGATGATGCAAGCCATTTACAATCATGGTTCGTTGCTGGCTTCAATGTACCTACGTTCGTGGGGCTCTTTAATCTTGTAGAGAGTATGACTCCCGTCTTCGAAATTACCCACTGCGCCAGCCACCCTGAATCACAACCAACACTAATTTGATTAATTAAATAGAACTCAACAAACCCTAAATTCATCCTTAAACAAGTATATTATTCATTAATTGGAGAATTAGGATCAATTGTCCAAGTCCTGGGAGCAGTTAGAATAGGTTTAGGAAAAATGTTGATAGAAGAGTTAATATGGTTAGGTTTAGATAAGGGTATTAAATGGTAAGTTAATGAAGTAGTGTATGTGAAAACGTAAAGTCCGTATGTGAAAGAATAATTACGTTGATTTTTGACACCGTCAGGCGAGATATAAATGTTCCTTTGAATATTCGCTCACTTTGAGAGAAAGGTGGGCAAACAGTTAAAACCAACAAGGTTATCTGACAGAATTTATGTGTATAAATTCTCCATAATGCTTTTATTTTATTTTTTTCCATTGAGGCTGTGGCAGGAACTTCAGATGTATGCGAGCATATAAATACAGTTAGTAAGAATCAAAGAGGCTGTATATGTCATCAAGAAACATCTCACAATTAATAATTGCTATGTGTTATTCAAATTGCTTCTTCAAGCCAGATTGCGGATACTTTAGGGGATAGGGAACCAGTGATCCCCTCTGTTTTCTAAGTATTGGCTGTTGTCAATATATTATTTTACAAATGCTTTTTCAGAGAGTAATTTTGTTCTATGTTACATATACTCAGTTTGATGTATCCAACTGCATGCTTGTCCAACTGTAAGATTGCTATTTTATGAAAAATCCTCATATTTTTAGATTCAAATAAACTGTCCAAGCAACATACCAATTACCATGTACAAGAATGGAGTGCTGGTTTTGGGGTATGCAAAAACATATAAAGCGAGTAACACATGCTTATCGATGTTTGATTTCTTATGCTTTAGTAAAAGCCCAGCCAGAAACTTTGCTTGTTTTTAGAGTAAATTAATAATTACTCCCTTATAAGATTCACTTTTCTAAATTTACTCCCTTATAAGTTTTGCTAAAATTACTCCCTAAAGTTACACTTTTAGTAAAAATTGCTTCAAAAGTCCAATTTAAGTAATTTATTTTGTCTATTTTTGAACTTATTTCGTTTGTGCATTAGCCAATCTTTACTTTGAAAGGTAAAACTATGTAGACAAATGGAGGGAGAGTTCAAAAACATACAAAATAAGTGACTTAAATTGGAATTTGAAGCAATTTTTGATGAAAGTGCATCTTTAAGGGAGTAATTTTAGCAAAACAATTTATAAAGGAGTAAGTTTAGAAAAGTGAATCTTATAAGGGAGCAATTATTAATTTACTCTTGTTTTTATTCCATGGGACCGTTTTATGTTATCTCATCTAGTTAGATTGGCTTTGATTTAGAGTTATGGTTGTTTTGTAGGTATGTGTCTGTTGGTGATATCGCACGTATTGGTGCCCACCCTCCAAATGTTGCCGCTGTCTATCGATTTAACGAGGAAAGGTTTTCACTTCCAGTGGGATTTGATCTGGTAAGCGCATATCCATTTTTCCTAGTTAAACAACCCATTAAAACCTACTCCATATCAAGTAGAAAACTTTATGGTAGCCCCTTGCAAGTTATGGTAGCCCCTTTAACCTGGGACAATTTTGACATGTTTCTTGGCGACGACCTCTTTGTATTGAACAATTGTCGCCTATTTTATTCTGATTCTTCATTTCTGGTATTGTACACTTGCCACAAGGACATTCGTGAATATGGTTATGGAGTCCGTACCCAACCCTTTCCAATCCGACACTTCTCCCAACAACGTCAGTGCCTTAATCCCGAATAATTTGGGGTCGGCTTACATGTATCATATTGAAACCGTCGATAACCGGTTGCACCAACATCGATAGAAATTAGACTCACATAATAGTTGAGGAAGAAGCTTAGCGTATGAAACTTCTGCGAATAGTTTTTCTCTTTTTAAGCCTTGAATATAAGAATGTGTCTAAATATGTCAAACTTGCTGCTAATTATTTCCAAATTAATGTTCTTGTCTTCATATCCTCGCTTCGGACAATCACCTCGTCTTGGAAATTCTGCCGTGACAAGTTTGAGTGTTCGATGCTTAGATTCGTACCCATACCCGAGACTTTGGAGGCTTTATCTGCTACTCCATCAGACCTTATAAGTTGTATCTTCACCAAACCTCGCACACTTTGAATTCATTTACGAAGTCTGATTTAGTTTTACTTTTTTTCACTTTCGACGTAATATTTACTTATTTTGGGGCTGGTACAGGTGTGGAGGAATTGTGCAGATGATTATGTCACTCCGGTGTCAATATGGCTCCCACGTGCTCCTGAGGGATTTGTGCCATTGGGATGTGTAGCAGTGGCAGGGTTTGATGAGCCAGAAGGCAATGTAGGCCACTGTGTAGCAGAATCGATGGCTGAGGAGACGGAATTCGAGGGGCAAAAAATATGGTCAACACTAGATTCGTATCCATGGTCATGTCATATCTATCAAGTGCAAAGCGATGCTCTTCATTTTGTAGCTTTAAGGCAGTCCCTTGAAGAGACTGGATGGAAGCCGAAAAAGGTGCGCGAGAGCATGGATTCTTCTCTATTAGAGTCTCGCTAATAATGCTCTACTTCTACTTGTTGCTCTTTGTTTTTTCCCTTTCCGTTTATAAACCACATTATATATGTTGCGAAATGTACATATATTTGAGCGGACTTCTCTCTGTAAATTGCCCTCGTAGAGTTTTGTTGAGGTTTATACTGATAGCATCAGAGTGAAACACAGAAGATATTGTGAAAGCATTTTTAAAATAATGTTGAGAAAATAAGTATTTGTTGTTTTGGGTTGGGTTCAAAACTATTTATCAAAATGGTGTCCACGTAGGTTCGGGTTTTCAAAACCTGAAAACGGAACAAACACGCCATTGGGAATGGCGTGTCTTTAATTTTTTATTTTTTTTTTTCCAAATAAATTTTTTTTTTCTTTTAAAAAAAAAAAAAAAAAAAATTTTTTTACTATTCACAGACACGCCAATGGGAATGGCGTGTCTCTGTAAGAAAACTCGCCATTCCCAATGGCGTGTTTACTTTTAGTCCATTTTTCTAAGTTTCCATTTTCCTACTCACTAGAAACACGCCATTGCCAATGGCGTGTCTCTAACGTGCTTTTGGTTCGCGAAATCCGATCCTGCGTGGACACCATTTTGATATTGTTGGCACTTCATTGCTGTAAACGGCTACATATGCCACAGCAGACATTGTACCTGGCTTGCTTGATTATCGGACTGAAACATGTTGGTGCATGGTTTTGACCTTATACCTGGCTTGCCTGTTGACCCCCGCTCCCTTTTCTTTCGGTTCCTACTTTAGCTGCGGGGCTAAAGAAGGGGACGTGCCCATGTGAGACCATATTTTACCAAATACTAACTAAAAGGAGAATTGTTCCTTGTTTCTTTATGGTATCGTCTTCTTTCTAGTGCACATACGCACACCACAGTCTTGTTATCCTGGAGAATTCTTGTCGTCATTGTGATAATTATTGGTCGATGTTCAAATGGCAAAAAACTCAATTTATCGAACCGACACGACAGTGGGACAAGAAATCGGGGTAGCATTTTACACGAATATTTTTGCAGAATTTCTTACAAGTAACCTCTCCCTTGATGAGATATTTTGTTGTACCCTTTACGTCAACGTCCGATTAGTTGCTTTGAAGTGGATGGAAAAAAAATCCTAAGCTCCAATTTTCAGCCAACAAAAAATATGTTAGAACATTTTGGAACATTGAAGTTCCTCTCCATTACTAGTAAGGAATGGACCTTTGTTTTTTTATAGACCGTCATGATTAAATTTTGTGACGATCTGTTGGTAATAGTTGCTCATTAAAATATGGACGATCTTTTTCACACACAGATTTTACTCACATACGACTTTTACAATATTACCCTTATCATTTTTTCATTCACTCCTCCAAATTAATTTTTTCCTCCCTTCCCTCATCGCACCGCCGACTGACTCAGTGACGGCATACCCACGCCGGGAAACCACCAACAACCCAATAATTTACAAGAACAAAAAAAAAAGAAAATAGACACAAACCCCCCACACCCCCCCCCCCCCTTGCATGCCTTTTCCTAATCTCGCACCACCAAACTAGCTACTACCACTAACCACCCCCTACCCCCTACCCGACCCCTGCTCCGGCCGTTCGCCCTACCCCTTCCCATGCTCCAGCCTTTTCTCCTTCCCCCTCCCCCTTTGCCCCCTTCCCATGCTCCAGCCTTTTCTCCTTCCCCCTCCCCCTTTGCCCCCTCCCTGCTCCGGCCAACTCGCCTCCCCTCCCCCTCCACCGGCCGGTCGACCCTAGCCGTCGACACTCATACCACCACCCATGAATCCTAACCACCACCTACTATCCTATTGAATTGTTAAAAAAATATTCTGCCAAAAAAAATACTTCATTCATTGGAGAATTAGAATTATAATCCATTGTTCAACTATTATATTGTATTAAATTTAATTTAAGATTAGATCTTTATATAAAAATCAATTTGATTAAGTTCAGTAAAAAAAATTGATTTTGATTAAGTTTAGGAAAAGGAGAGATTGTGTTTTAGGAAAATGGTAGCATATAAATTATGAAAAAATGTACGTAAAAAAGTAAGGTTCGTATGTGAAAAAGTAATTTTGTTAAAATACACGTGTATTAGAGAGGGAGCAGAGAGAAAAAAATGGATATGATCCAAATTGCCAAGAATTAGCTTTGAGAAATATATAAAGGATTATAGGCAAAAGAAAAAAGAATGGGCCTAATTGTCCAAAACTTTATCTGATCCAAAGTGCTAATTCGTATCAAATATCCATAGCGCTAACAAAAAATGACACGGCTCGACAACCTGACATGAATATGGCACGAATTACAGGTTTGGATTGAGATTTAATGACTCGATGATGTCAGTGGGTCGAGAAACAAGACATGAAGTTTAAGTTAGTCAGGTTTGAATTGAGCTCTGAAACACGAACCTGACATGAATAACCTATTTATAAAATCAATCCGAAATTACTTCACTCTTTACTCTTCCATTACATAAATATATATGATTCCCTTTCCAAAAGTTGATATGACACAAAAAAAAACCGAAATGAGCTTAATACGAAATTAGTAGCTCGACACAAACACAGCACAAGATCCAATTTTAGATTGAAGGGTACGTGACCCATTTACATGAGACACAAAGCCGCTTATAGCTCCTTCCTCTTAACAAAGTTCCCCGGGTACATTATTGACAAATATGACAATTGACATAGTACCCAACATAAAAAAATCACAGAAAATAACTAGAGATATATTTTTTGATGACGACAAAAAATTAATTAACATAAAATCACAGAATCACGAGGAGATAGTATTAGAGCAACTCCATTGCTAAGCCAAAATTCTACTAGCTTGGGGTTACCACCTAATTACAAACCAATATATCAAGCTACGCTAAGCTAATATTCAAAGAATATGAGTGGGTTCCACCCTCGTTCTTTATGTAGTACTACCTCCCATCCAAACCAAAGGTTACACTTACCTTATTTGGACCATCCAAACCAAACTACCCATTCTTTTTTGGATAACAAATAAGACCAAATACTCCTTATCTACCCTATATATTTACACAATATGTCATTACCCCACCCACCCAACTAACATTAAATATTCAAGTGGTCCTACTTCCATTCCAATACTACCCTTCTTTTATCAATTTTTTCTTAAAACTTGTGCTCCCTCCCATGTAACCTTTGGTTTGGATGGGAGGGAGTATATACCACATCTAAAATTGTAGGTCCGCTTTTTTTACTCCAATGCCAATCAGCTTGCCAAGCTAACGATTTTTTTTACTCCAATGCTAAGCTAATAAGCTATTAGCTTCAATTCTAAGCTACTCCAAACTTTGTTGCATGTTCTTTTGAGCTGAAACGAGTTGAACTGTATTATATGGAAGTGAGTTAAAGTGAACTAAATTGAATAGAGACGAGTTGAAGTGAATGAAGTTGAAGTAAAACATAATTGTGTGAAGAGAATTGCTAAACAGAATTTGACTAAATCAAACCTGAACTAAGCTGGATAACAGCGAGATTAAATAAAACGAGCTGAAATAAAGCAAGAAAGAACAGGGTCATAGTAGCGTAAAAGTAGGTAATGTCAATAAACTTGACGTAAAAGTAATTCAAGTGAATGAGCAAGACTAATCGTCGACTCCTGCAATATCACTGTCTTTTTCATGCAGCATAATTTCAAGCCCCCCCTCCCCTCTCTCACGTGTACCTTTCAGGAATTTCTGGTTCACATTAATTAACTAATTCTTACGCGTTAGAGTCTTAGAGAAACATATATTTGCTACTTTTGTGGGGTCAGAATAAGAATAATTGTGGCACAAAAATCATCTGGTAATCACTAATCAGTCATATAGAACGTTATTCGTAGTTCAATACTTAATGGATCCTACCGGCTACTCATTGTACTACCTCCTTTAGCTTCTTTACTAAGTAAGGAGTTAACGAGTACGATATGTTGACGTTTCTTTTTTGATTATTTTGATGTTTACTTTTATGAATTAACGAAATACGGTATATCTCTTTTAAGATATATATATCCGTTTTAAGAATAAAATAGGTCAATTAATATACCATTTGTGTGAATGAAACAAATATTTTGTTTTTTTTCAATGCATTATGTTATTGTCTTATTCATCTCAAATGGACATATTTGTTTCGTCTTAAGTTTTAAACGGATATCTCCATCTTACATGAGAATTTGTAAACAAATTAAATATTTGTAAAGAAGCTCAATAACTTTAAGGTTAAATAAGTGTATGTTTGGTCTAACTTTCTCAAGTGTTTTTTTTTTACTCAAAAGCTCAAAATCAGTATTTTTGCCCATAAAAATAGAAGCACCAATTTAGCGCTTCTAATTTTCTAAAACTACTATTCAAAATAAAGCTAAAAAAATAGGAACTCATTTTTAGCAAATTAGGCCAAAGATGCTCTAAAAATAACTTTCCAAGAAACTCCATAACTTTCATGTACAACTTGGTTGTAGGATCTTTTTTCCTTATAAAGTTCTAAAAATAAAATGATATTGCTCACTAAGTTTAGTGTAAGACGGTATCACAATTAATTTAGGTTACAATATTTCTCAAATAACAGTAAAAAGGGTGACTAAATATCACAAAAGATTATTAATGAAACAAAATTCTACGTTCAATAACCAGTTAACTACCTTCACTCCGAATCTATATTATATGTTAAATCCTAAAATCAAAGAACTTTCATGTAATTAAATAAAGTTATACAAATTAATTATACTATATAATTTTTAATCGATAGCGCTGTGTGATAGACCTGATCAAGGGATTTCAATGTAAACATTATATAATTTTGGTTGAAGTACAAATTTAGAAAACACTAAAATAGGGTTATTTCCCTTAAAATAAACCTGGTCCACTTATGTTATTAATTAGTAGTATAGAATATACATTAAACTTATAATTTATAATTATTTAACTTACACATAATATTTTAGAAACTATCAAAAGGTAAATAAATCAAGCTAGGTTTCCAAAATATATAATATTGCATAATTTTTTTAAATTGATTTAACATATACTCCGTATGTAATATATTTATATAAATATATATGCATCTTAAAATTACATGTGCACTCAAATTGCATGTTTAATCATCAGCTAATCAAATTATAGTAATCACTCAATTCAATAGTCAAAGTAACACGGGAGCAATGAAAGTAATAGAACAACGGGAGTAGTGAAATTTTCAATATTAATGCGGCATTAGTGAAAGTATCAATAATTACGGTGGTAATAAAAGAAACAATACTAACAATAAAAAAGTAATTATGAACAATTAGCCGTCCAATTGATTAAAGTAAAATATTAATAGTGCGAGTAATGAATTGTTTAATAATTTATTTTATTGTAATTTTAAAATATGACATAAGAAAATATATTGATGATCAATTTATGAGTTATACAGCTTTAAAGTATATTTAATTAAAATAAATTTTAATGATAAATATAGGTAGCCCGGGTGGAGCCGGGCACCAATACTAGTAACTTCTTGAAACGGTGATTATCGTCACTAAAAAAATTACCAAAAGTATAAAACAAAAGATCATTTAACTTTTAAGCAAAAAATGGTCTTGTAAGAAATTATAGTCAGAACACCTCAGATAATAGTTTAAGATCATACAAGTCATTTTCTTCCAAGGTTGGCCACATCATTTGAAGTTTTACCATGAATAATTTCATAAAACATCAAAAGGAATTCAAAAAGATGCACAAGCTTATCTGGAAACAGGGGCCACTATAGCAACTACTTCCAAAAAATCTCAAGAAATATCAAAAGGAACTCAAAAAGATGTGGAAGTAGTGAAGTGCCCACCTGCGGTTAAAACTTTTTACATACATACAAGAACTAAACAGTCAAAATATAGCAGTGGAACCTAATGACAGTAAAGCTGTAGTACGAGATTTACTAATGCCATAGTAACTCGTCCGCAATTATAAAATAAGTCTTGCGTAAGACGGGTACTATCCGTTTAAAACTTAAGACGGATCAAGTATAATCAAGTGGTGATAATAAATACAAAATTTTTGATATATTCTAAACAGTAAGTGAGGAGTGATTTGGTATGTATTTGACCCGGAATTTGTGTTTCAGTACACAGTCAAGAGTAACTAGTCGGCAATGAAATGAACAACTGTTCCACTTATGTGGAAACTGAATTCGTGAGCTGACGAACTTTCATTCTTTTGCACTTTTTCTTACCGTATAAACAAAGGGGACCGTCACTTCGAGGCCGACCTTAAATACCCTTGGCCTTATAAATTTGACACTCCAAAGTCCAAACCATTACTCCTTCAACAATCTTCATTCTCTACTCTCATATCCAAAACAACAAGGAAATGGCTCTAACGATACGCCCTCCTTATTCTTTTGCGACCCATAGAATGCTTGAAAGCCTGAAAGCTTCCGAGGAGTTCCCTAATTTCTTATGTTCTCCACAAACCAGGTCGTCATCTCGTGTTCGTGCAATTAATCTGAGGCAAGAAGCACTTTTCATGCCTGAGAAAACTGCAATCTTAGAAAGCAGAAGTTATGAGAAGTTTCATGAGTTGACAGCACATCACACAAGTGATACAAGGGTGCCTGTGTATGTGATGCTGCCATTAGACACGGTATCAATGGGTGGTAGTTTAAACAAACCTCGGATAATTAATGCGAGTCTGATGGCATTAAAAAACGCAGGTGTTGAAGGAGTCATGGTAGACGTCTGGTGGGGTTTGGTCGAGAAAGATGGACCCCTAAAGTATAACTGGGAAGGCTACGCCGAGCTTGTAAAAATGGTCCAAAGACACGGTTTAAAGCTCCAAGTGGTTATGTCTTTCCACCAATGTGGAGGAAATGTGGGAGACTCTTGCAGGTACCATTCATTGTAGCGACCACAAATAAAATAACTACTTCAGTCCCACAATAATATTACTATTACTTTCCAAAATTAATCTCATATTTTTAAAAAGTAAGAAGTTGAAAAAAAATATAATAAAAATAAAAAGGAAAGTAAATAGTAGAAGCTGGCTAAGGGAGTTTGTAATTGTGTTACCTTTAATGAGTCATCTTAGGCTAACCCTACGAAATTTGTGAATTGCAGCATTCCACTGCCCCCATGGGTACTAGAAGAAATTATCAAGAACCCTGACCTTGTCTACACAGACAAATCAGGCAAACGGAATTCCGAGTACATCAGTTTAGGCTGCGATGCACTGCCCTTGCTCAGAGGAAGAACGCCTATTCAAGTTTACGCTGACTTCATGAGAGGCTTTCGTGATAGGTTCAGAGAGCATATGGGTAGGACTATTGTGGTAAGGCTCGAAACTACCTAGAGACTTTTATCTTATCTAGCTGCTAATACATCGCCACAAAGCAACTCCATTTCGGAACACAAAATTAGAAATCTCTTCATTCAGCTTACCCAACAACAAAGTACTATCATATTGCAGGAAATTCAAGTCGGTGTTGGCCCATGTGGGGAATTAAGATATCCATCTTACCCAGAAAGCAATGGGACTTGGAGATTTCCGGGAATTGGGGAATTTCAGTGCTACGACAAGGTAAAATCTAAATTTAAGCCTAAACACTAGAGTAGTCTTGTTTTCTCTTTCTCACTCCCATATTGTTTCTCGCGTTTAACACGGTTTCTTTCGAAAACAGTACATGATAGCATCATTGGAAGCAGCAGCTGAGGCATATGGAAAGAAAGAATGGGGAAGAAGTGGCCCACATGATTCAGGCCAGTACAACCAATTTCCGGAAGATACTGGATTCTTCCGGAGAGAAGGAACATGGAATACAGAATATGGAAAGTTCTTCCTTGAGTGGTACAGCGGGAAACTAATTGAACATGGTGACAACATTCTCGCAGCTGCAAACGGAGTATATCAAGGAACTGGGGCAAAACTATCTGGAAAAGTAGCAGGGATTCACTGGCATTACAACAGCAGATCACATGCAGCTGAATTAACAGCGGGATATAATAATTCAAGAAATCAAGATGGCTACCTACCAATAGCAAGAATGTTCGCTAAACATGGGGTCGTACTCAACTTTACTTGCATGGAAATGAAAGATGGCGAACAACCAGAGCGTGCAAATTGCTCACCAGAAAGCCTAGTGCGACAAGTAAAGATGGCAACACAATTAGCTGGAATTGAACTTGCTGGAGAAAATGCTTTGGAAAGATATGACGCCGATGCATTCGGACAAGTCTTAGCAACCAGCAAATCACATTCTGGCAGTGAGCTGTCCGCATTTACATATTTAAGGATGAACAAGAAGTTATTCGAAGGTGAGAATTGGCGGCAATTGGTAGCTTTCGTGAAAAGCATGTCAGAAGGTGAACAAAATCGGAGAATATCAGCTATTGACTTTGGCAAGAAAGACCTTTACGTGGGATTCATCACTGAGAAGAGTATTCAGGTGGCTAAAAAACCGCTCTTGTTAGAACTGATTTAGAATGCAATCAATATCATTGTGTGATAATGTGATATACTATAATGAGCAAGGTAGCCTGCTCTTATAAAATTTTAGGGTAAATATACGATCGGGCAGAGCATGATCGTACGATATTTGTATGCTGATTTTAATGCATTTTCAAATAACATACGAAGTAATGAAGTATAAGAAACACGATGTGTTCACAATTTTACTCATCAAGATTTTCTACTTCAATTGAGAAAGGCCATAGAAACATAACATTGGAGATATAAGATGTCCTCAAACGTAAAAACACAAATGAAAAGGACTGTGAATGTGAAAAATCTACTGCTTACGGAAAACCCCTACTAAAGCCATTGCATTCATAAATGCTAGCATTACTCAAGAAGATCACATTAGTCAAATGTTCAAACCAATGAAGAATGCAACAAGCCAATGAAGAATCCATCAAAATTTTAGCACTACTCAAGAAGATCACATTGGTCAAATGTTCAAACCAAAACCTTAAACCGCAGTACAAAAGGTTGAGAATATACTAACAGCATCAGCAGATTTGTGAGTAGGGTGGAAATAATGCACGATAGTACGGTCAGTAAATCAGAGGACAAGAGATTTGAATCCCTGTCACTGAATTAAATTCAACGGGCTCTGATAACTGAATGTATGGCTATAAGAACAGAAAATGGCAATATAAAATAGAGATAGAGAACAAAGTAATGCAAAATAAACTTTGTTCTTCAATGCAGATATATCGTACATTGAAACCATTTCTCTTAGAACACACACCCAGACAGCAACCACTTTCAATCACAGATAAGATCCCATAAACGAAAACTCAGCAATCAGCAATCAGCAGTCAGCAGTCAGCAGTCAGCAATACCACACAATATCGGAGATGTTAAACTCTGTAGGGGGACAAGGATCACACATAGGGTTGTTGAGATAGGAACCCATAAGAGACCCTTCACGGATAATTTTAACATTGAAATTTTAGTTATGATACGCCCATGTTAATATTAAAAGCCTAACTGAAACAAAGACCTTTTCAGATGTTTGATACGGCTCAGTACATAAACATAACTCATAATGACCCTAACTCTGCCATCTACTATAGCAAATGTATCTAAAGATCAACAGTATAGAGAAATTGTCCAGATTACTATTCAAATAACCGACATCAGCTACGGATCAAAACATTTTGAAATCCAGCAGCAAATATTTGCACTTCATCCAATACGTACAATCGGTCATTTTACATAAGATACAACAAGCTCAACATGGACACGCTTCTTAGACTACTACCTCAGCCACGACCTTTGACAAGAAAGGATACCTCCCAACAACACAGTATTCACTTATATGACACATTATCAAACTTGTTATTGAGGTCAAATCTATGTTACTCGGACACTTCACTTAACTGTCGTGTCACGTGTCAAACACGTGCCGGTGTCTATCGTACCGACACGACACGACACTTCAATTTAGACCACAAAATAGGAAAATTCGCCCAAAATAGCCGTGTCGACACTCTGACACGACACCGTGTCGGAGAGTGGAAGTAACACAGGATCAAATGCACACACCAATTTATTTGCAGCTCATAATTGGAGAGTCACCAAGTACTCGGTATAAATTAGGTTATGGAACATAAATTACGAAAGAAAAACACATTGTTGACGTAGTGAATTAAAGCGCACAACACCGAAATTCAGCCAGAACGTCTAACAATGTTCATACCTTCATTACAAAACCCTAGCCGAAACATAAAGACTGTTCAAAATACCATAATTACAAGCTCCAATTGCATAAAAACTCCTCCAACTCAACCCGTGCTCCTTGTCCGGCCATATATAGCATTATCTCTAGTGAGATAAAGTGAGTTTACATAATTTTAGGTTAAAGGAAATATATCCTTATTTTTCCAGATTCAAGTTTCCAAACCGATAGGGATGATATGAAATCTCAAGGTGGCTTTATTTTTATGATCAATGGAGGTGCGGTTAGCTGGAAGAGCTTCAAAGAGTCGATTATCGCGGATTCTACAACGGAGGCTGAGTACATTGCAGCACCTGAGGCTGCCAAGGAAGCTGTTTGGATAAAGCAGTTTTTAGAGGGGCTAAGGGTAGTTCCTTCTGCCAAGGATCCTATCACAATCTTTTGTGATAATAGTGGGGCAATCTTTCAAGCTAAAGAGCCCAAGTCTAGTAACAAGTTTAGACATTACATAGAAAATTTCATGTCATAAGAGATTACATTGAAAGGAAGGAGATTGTGATATGTAAGGTTGGGACAAATGATAACATTTCTGATCCCTTAACCAAGCCCTTATCGCAGGCTAAGCATGACCAACATGTTGTATCCATGGGTCTTAAACGCATGCCAAATTTGTATTAGATTATGAGATATGAAATAAAAATCGTGTTTTTATTGATCATATATGATAATCACTTTTATCGTTTGAGTTATATTTTTAACTTTTATTTGTAACTTTGTTATATCCAAATGAGTTGTAGAGACAATTGGTCTCCATTAAAGTGAACTGGATTAACATAGTATTGACCCATAGTCACTTATATGAAGTGACACCTCGAAGTGACTATATTGTGGTGCGATTGATGGCAAGTTCAAGTGTCATAGGGATGACCAATCGATCACATAGGCAGACTGTATAAGACACTCTGTCGGGAAGTGACCGCTTATAGAGTTCTGGCAACTCGATTTGACTCATCATAGATCGAACCATATCAAGTAGGGTTCGATTTCTCCTTTCGACCACACCATTAAATTGAGGTGTTCCAGGTGGGGTTAGTTGTGATACAATGCCACTATTCTTCAAGTGTGAATCAAATTCATTACTAAGATACTCACCAGCACAATCGGATCGCAATGCTTTGATCTTTTTGTTCAATTGGTTTTCTACCTCATTTTGAAATTTCTTGAATTTCTCAAAAGTATCACTTTTATATTTGATTAAGTAAATATAGCCATATCTACTTAAATCATCTGTGAATGTAATGAAGTAGTCATAATTACCCCTAGCAGAAATAGTCATTGGTCCACACACATCGGTATGTATAAGGCCCAATAGTTCACTTGCTCGTGTCCCTTTACCACTAAAAGGATTACGAGTCATTTTCCCTACAAGACAAGATTCGCATATACCAAAAGATTGAAAATTAAACGGTTTAATTATAGTAATCGATACTAGTCTTTTGATGCGATTCTCATTTATGTGACCTAATCGACAATGCCAAATGTATGACTCATTTGGATCACTTGACTTGAGTCTTTTTTATTGAATGTTATAGATATCTCTGGTTTAGTTAGATGTCTCAAGAACATAAATATCATTAATAGAATTACCTTGGCCTATGACCAAGTCATTCTTTGAAATCATACAATTTTTTTTTATCGAAAAAGTAAAACCTTCCACGTCCAACATGGCTACGGATATTATGTTTTTAGACAAAGAAGGTACAAAATAACAATTATTCAAATACAATTCAAAACCACTAGCTAAAACAAGTACGTAGGTCCCCTTAGAAGTGGTGGCTACCCTAGCTCCCCAAGTCATAGATCCACATCACCCTTGCCTAGCTTCTCCACGTTTCTTTGCCCTCTGTAAATGATTACAAAGGAGAGAACCACAACCGGTATCTAATACCTAGGTTGAGGTGGAGGTATAATTTATATGAATAACAAAAATTTCTGAGAGAGTATTACCGAGTGGAATCACTAGTCCATCTTTAATATGCTCCAAGTAGATGGGACAATTCCTCATCCAATGGCCCATGCCATGACAATAATTGCATTCATCATTCAATTGCGGACCTTTGGTAGTCTTACTACCTTTTCCGTTTCTCTTATACTTTTTACCTTTCTTCCTCTTATTTTCGAACTATTTCATCTTAGGTGCAAGACTTTTCTTGCTAATACTCCCACTAGCCTCTTGATCTCTCCTTTCTTCCAAAGACAAGGATTGCATCTTCTTGGTGAGATTGTCTTCCCAAGACTCTTTCACCAAAAGATTTGGCAAAGGGGGTTTGGAGGAGGTAACAAAGTTGAGATTCCCGTCAGAATCTATTCTCAAGTGAAGTTCTCTAGTCGTATCAAGATTATTTAGAGCGCAAATTTCATCAAATGATTTGTGATATGAATCAATGGGAATAGATTATTCCCGTCAGAATCAATGTTGTATGAAATTTGCGCTCTAAATAATCTTGATACGACTAGAGAACTTCACTTGGGAATAGATTCTGACGGGAATCTCAACTTTGTTACCTCCTCCAAACCCCCCTTTGCCAAATCTTTTGGTGAAAGAGTCTTGGGGAGACAATCTCACCAAGAAGATGCAATCCTTGTCTTTGGAAGAAAGGAGAGATCAAGAGGCTAGTGGGAGTATTATCAAGAAAAGTCTTGCACCTAAGATGAAATAGTTCGAAAATAAGAGGAAGAAAGGTAAAAAGTATAAGAGAAACGGAAAAGGTAGTAAGACTACCAAAGGTCCGCAATTGAATGATGAATGCAATTATTGTCATGGCATGGGCCATTGGATGAGGAATTGTCCCATCTACTTGGAGCATATTAGAGATGGACTAGTGATTCCACTCGGTAATACTCTCTCCGAAATTTTTGTTATTGATATAGATTATACCTCCACCTCAACATGGGTATTAGATACCGGTTGTGGTTCTCTCCTTTGTAATCATTTACAGAGGGCTAAGAAACGTGGAGAAGCTAGGCAAGGGTAATGTGGATCTACGACTTGGAAATGGAGCTAAGGTAGCCACCACTTCTAAGGGGACCTACGTACTTGTTTTAGCTAGTGGTTTTGAATTGTATTTGAATAATTGTTATTTTGTACCTTCTTTGTCTAAAAACATAATATCCGTAGCCATGTTGGACGTGGAAGGTTTTACTTTTGCGATAAAAAAAAATTGTTGTATGATTTCAAAGAATGACTTGGTCATAGGCCAAGGTAATTTTATTAATGATATTTATGTTCTTGAGACATCTAACTCAACCAGAGATATCTATAACATTCAATAAAAAAGACTCAACTCAAGTGATCCAAATGAGTCATACATTTGGCATTGTCGAGTAGGTCACATAAATGAGAATCGCATCAAAAGACTAGTATCGACTACTATAATTAAACCGTTTAATTTTCAATCTTTTGGTATATGCGAATCTTGTCTTCTAGGGAAAATGACTCGTACTCCTTTTAGTGGTAAAGGGACACGAGCAAGTGAACTATTGGGTCTTATACAACCCGATGTGTGTGGACCAATGACTATTTCTGCTAGGGGTAATTATGACTACTTCATTACATTCATAGATGATTTAAGTAGATATGGCTATATTTACTTAATCAAATATAAAAGTGATGCTTTTGAGAAATTCAAGAAATTTCAAAATGAGGTAGAAAACCAATTGAACAAAAAAAATCAAAGCATTGCGATCCGATTGTGCTGGTGAGTATCTTAGTAATGAATTTGATTCACACTTGAAGAATTGTGGCATTGTATCACAACTAACCCCACCTGGAACACAGCTCAGCTAAGCTCAGCTGAGCTGAGCTTGAGCTCAGCCACCTCAACTTAATGGTGTGACCGAAACCTTCAAATTTTAACCTAATGTAGATTCGGTCTATCTCACCTCATGTTTCCAAAACTGTGAACGGAAATGACTTCTAATTACGCTACATTGTAATGTTTCCGAAACTACTCTAAAATCATCCCTGATTCAATACTCGCAATCAGTCATTACGTATGTATGCGTCAGAATCTTCGCAATGCTTATAATCAACTGAGTTACAATATAACAACAATATCACTGCGATTAAAACCGTAATAATTAACTGATCTTCAATACAATCAAAATAAGATGAAAACAAACTGATATAACATTATATTTCAGTAATTGAAGTAGAGAGAGAAATTACAAAATTAAGAGTGAGAAGGAGGAGGTGTAGAATCGGAATTAGAGCGACGAAGATCATCGATGAGATCGCCGAGCTCTTTACGAGCTGATTCTCTTCCGAACATGAATCCATACCTTCGTTTCGAAGCGAAAAAATTGCAATTAGAAATTCAACTTCAGTTCAATTGATTCAAATAAAAATGAACTAAATTGATTGATTTAAATTGTTGATTTAGAGTAAATCGTAAAATACCAGAAGGAAACGGCGGAGAAGAGGCCGGCGGTGGCGACGGTGTGAAGAAGACTGAATTTCCTCTCCATTTGGTTAACAATGGTGTAAAAGAGTGTTGGATTTTAGAGAGGGTTTTAGTGAGGGTTTTAGATGGCGGGATTATGATTCAACACAAGATGATGAAAAGATTAAGTTATGTGTTAGTTACTTTTTTCTTTGGTTAAAGGAGTGTCACAAATTTGGATGTTGACGGGATTTGAGCCGGTAACACCTTTTATGACTTTAGCAATTAAGCTAATTGAAATCGGCATATTATGTGTTATAGTTGGTGATTAATATTGATAGTTTTCAAATCACGTGAAAAAATAAGGTTAGAGGTTGATTTTCGCAGCACATATTTTACTCTCATAATACATATTTGACGGTTATAACCTTCCCATTTCCCCTCTCATGTACTCCATCCAAAAAAAGAACCCAAAGAAATATACGGTACGCAGTAACACTATTCACCAAGCACCACCTCCATCCCCACCGTCCGATCTATGTGGGTCGACTGGCCACCACGCTAAGACATCATTGTCAGACCAAAGAGCCGCTCCTCGCCTCCTTCCCCACATGCGCACAACCAGCACCCACTCTTCGCGATCGACACCTTCACCCCTGACTTGTCCCCCACCTCCCAGCCGGTGATACCTCACCTTCCTCTGCCAACTATCGCCAACGTCGTCATCCTACTCTCCACCAAACAACCAACTGCTATAGTTCAATTGTTTTTTTTAAAGAAAAACATAAATCCTAAATGAAAAATAACGAAATACAAAACATTCATTTAATTAATAATTGTGCAACTTACAAATTAAAAATTTGGTCTATACCCATATTATCATAGTTAATTGAATAGATTTGTTATTCTGATTTTAATGTACACTTTGATGTAGTGTGAAATGGTGAATGATGGAGAGAGCGAGCAAGCTTTTTTTTTGAATAGGGGTATGTATGCAAATGGAAAAGAACGAGTAAAATGTACTGAAATGAGTAAAAAATGTACTGTGAAAATAAATTCTTTTAATTAATACTACTATAAAAAAAATTGTATTCGACTACTCGTTAAAGGTTTGATATAATGAAATAGTGTGAATTAGGGTTATATGAGACTATGAGTATTTACTAATGTTTGAGTCAGACAATATTAAAGGTTATTGTTGGAATATAAAACCCACATGTGAGTTGTCCCACATTGTTGGAGAAAGAGAGATGTTATCACTTTATAACCAAGTGGGCTACTCCTATTGCCAATTGGTTTTAGGATGGAACCTCCCTTGTGTTGTAAAGTGGACCGTCTCTCCTCCGTTTGGGTGTGGCCCAACCTGTTTGCATATTCTAACATGGTATCAGAGCAGGAAACTGCTTCTGATTTGCTCTTTCTTTTCCGCTGCTCTTCATTGATCAAAATTCACACAAATTTCTGATTCTTTAATTTTTTTTTTTTTTCAAAGAAAATCCCTAAAAATGCCGGATTCTACAGCCATTGTTGATGATACTTTTCAGACTACCAATTCCGATTTGATTCTGACAAAACTTGTCTCAAATGTGTTTGATGGAACTTCCTTCAGTGGATGGAAACGTGGAATGCTAATTGCGCTTTCTGCGAAGAACAAATTAGGGTTTATCGATGGAAGTATACCTAAACCAGCTGCAAATTCCCCAAATTCAAAACCCTGGCAAAGGTGTAATGACCTAGTTTTTTCATGGATTTTACATTCCTTATCTGAAGAAATCGGGAAATCTATCATGTACAGTGATTCTGCCAAAAATGCATGGGACGAATTGGAAGAACGATTTGGAAAATCAAATGGGGCACAATTGTATAGCAATCAAAAGAAGATTTCAGACTTTGCACAAGGTAATGATAGCATCACAATTTTTTTCACTAAAATCAAGCAAGTTTGGGATGAAGTTGATGCAATGGATTTAAACCCATCTTGTTCCTGTAACTGTACTTGTGGTGCCAATGTCAAGCAGAAGAAGTTTAAGCAAGACCAAAGAGTAATTCAGTTTTTGATGGGTCTCAATAGTTCATATTCTGTGATCAGAGGAACAATTTTAATGCAGAATCCTTTACCATCTCTTGGTAATGTCTATAACATCTTGGTTCAGGAAGAAAAACAGCGTGAAATTCATAATGCTACACATTTTCAGGCAGATTCAGCATCTTTCTATGCCAAAAACACTAACACTAAGTTCTTTTCTGGGCACAATCAGACCAACTCTGGGCACAATCGAACTCCAAGCCAATTTTCTAACAGAAACTACAATTCGTACAGTCCTGCACCTTACAAACCAAAGGAAGAAGAGGGAGTTGTCAAAACCTGCAATTACTGCAAGAGACCAGGGCACACTATACAGTTCTGTAGGAAGCTAGAGTACAATAACAGAAAAAAATTTGCCAATAATGCTCATGGTACTGATAATTCTGCTCGGGACAATGAGATACTAGGTGCATTCACTGAAGACAAGGACATGTCAAATGCTTCTGATGATGCTGCAATGTTTAATCAGTTCAAGGCTTTTCTCAGGCTGTCTCAACAGTCCAAGTCTTCCATGCCATCTCATGATGTTCATGCGAACTTTGCTGGTAATACATCTATTTCTTTTGATTCTGTTGCTTATACTGATACTTGGATTCTTGATAGTGGAGCTAGTGATCATATGTGTTCAAACTTGAAGTTGTTTTCTGACATAAAAACAGTTTCCCATCCTTATTCTATTGCTCTTCCTAATGGTCATTCTGTCATCATAAATTCTGTGGGAACTGTTCCCATCACACCTGAAATTTCTTTAATCAATGTCCTTTATGTTCCCTGTTTTAAATTCAACCTGTTATCCATAGCCAAACTTGCCAAACAATTGCAAACTACAATCAGCTTTACACCTGAAATCTGTTCTATGCAGGGCTCTTCCCTCAAGAAGCCACTGATTCTTGGTAGAACCCACATGGACCTATATCTTCTCAAGTCACCTCTCAAGCATCATTCCATTTCTCATTCAAATTCTGTTGTAATAAACTCTAGCATTCTTTGGCATAATAGATTAGGCCATCTTCCATTGTATAAACTCAAGAAGTTTCCTTTTTGTAAAGTTTCAGAAATAAATGAACATGAATTGTTGTCCTGTTCAATTTGTGCCAAGGCAAGACAACATAGATTGCCATTTTCATTAAGTCGCATTACTACTTCTGCTGCTTTCCAATTGATTCATATTGACCTATGGGGACCTTACCCTACTCAAACCTACAATGGTTTTAAATATTTCCTTACCATTGTAGATGATTACACAAGAACAACTTGGACACATTTATTATCATGCAAAAGCAATGCTTTTAATTTCATAGAATCTTTTGTTGCTCTTGTTCATACCCAATTCAATACCAAAATACAAGTCATTAGGTCTGACAATGCTCTAGAACTTGGTTCTAGTGTATCCACAAAACAATACCTCTCTAAACATGGCATCATTCATCAAACCTCATGTGTTCACACACCACAACAAAATGGTGTTGTAGAAAGAAAACACAAGCATCTTCTAGAAACTGCCCGAGCTCTGATTTTTCAATCAAAGTTACCACAAAAATTCTGGGGGGAGTGTGTTTTAACAGCCACATACATCATTAACAGATTACCAACCAAAATTCTAAATTTCAGATCCCCTTATTCACTTTTATTTCACAAAGATCCTGATTTGTCCAACATGAAGAGTTTTGGTTGCCTGTGTTATGCCTCTTCCCCCAAACCTGGCAGAGACAAATTAGCTTCTCGAGCCATACCATGTCTCTTTCTTGGTTACCCTTATGGGAAGAAAGCCTATAAACTACTCCATTTAGACAATCATTCTGTCTTCTCCTCTAGGGATGTTGTTTTTCATGAACATATTTTCCCCTATAATAAAACTACTTCCTCTGATTCTCCCATTTTCATTCCTAATACTACTAATACTTTCCTACCTTCAGAACCACCTGAACTCTCTACTCCTCACATTACACCTTCTATGCCTACTCCACCTTCTAATACTCTCTCAACCACTCCATCCTCTACTACTTCCAATCCCATCAACATCATTCCTATTCCAATCAGACAATCCACCAGATCAATTAATCCTCCCTCTTATCTGAAAGACTATCAATGTTCTCTCTCAAAGACTAAATCTTCTCATCACTCCTCAGCAAATTGTTCTCATACTCTTACCTCTTTATGCATTCCTCACACTTCTTCTATATCCTCTGTTTGTTGTCAACTGTTAACAACTCCAAGTTCTACACATATTTCACTGCTTCCCATTCAGGATCCTGTATCTTATGAGCAGGCAGCATCATTTCCAGAATGGCAGAAGGCTATTGCAGCTGAGTTTTCTGCTTTGGAAGCAAACAACACATGGACTATTGTTTCTTTGCCAAAAGGTAAGAAGTCTATCAGTTGTAAATGGGTCTTCAAGGTGAAACACAAGGCTGATGGTTCCATAGAAAGGTATAAGGCACGTCTTGTAGTAAGAGGTTTTACTCAGAAGGAGGGGATAGACTATAATGAAACTTTCTCCCCAGTAGTCAAAATGACTACTATCAGAACTTTAGTTGCTGTTGCTGTTAAGAATAATTGGACTCTCACTCAACTTGATGTCAATAATGCTTTCTTACATGGCAACCTTGATGAAGAAGTATTCATGAAACCTCCTCCAGGTTTAACTGTGCCACATTCTACTATGGTCTGCAAACTTAATAGGTCTCTTTATGGCCTAAAACAAGCCTCTAGACAATGGTATGCAAGATTAAGTGATGCTTTAAAAACCAGAGGTTACATTCAATCTCTCAATGACTACTCTCTCTTCCACAAGGTTTCAGATTGCAATCATACTTTCTTGGCTGTCTATGTTGATGACATTCTACTTACTGGTAATGATGTGGCAGAGATTTCCTCCATAAAGGAATTCCTTAATGACACCTTCAAAATCAAGGATTTAGGTGCATTACATTATTTCTTAGGAATGGAGTTCACTCAAACAGCCTCAGGGATTGCAATTACTCAACACAAATTCACTCATGAGCTCCTTACTGAATTTAAGTGTTCTCCTTCAAGACCTCCTATTACTCCTCTTGATAATAACATCAAACTTACTTCTGAAGATGGGCAGCTACTTTCTGATGCTACTACCTACAGGAAGCTTGTGGGGAAACTCAATTTTTTAACCCACACAAGACCTGACATCTCATTTGCTGTCCAACATTTAAGCCAGTTTATGTCCTCTCCAAGAGATACCCACTGGAAAGGGGCTTTACATGTGCTCAGCTATGTCTCTAAAGACCCTAGCCAAGGTATCTTACTCAACAACACACAAGATTTTACTCTTCAGGCTTTTTGTGATGCAGACTGGGCAGCCTGTCCACAAACCAGACGATCTGTCAGTGGTTTTATTGTTTCCTTAGGTGGAAGTCTGATTTCCTGGAAATCAAAGAAACAACATACCGTTTCTTTGTCCTCAGCTGAGGCTGAATATCGCTCCCTACGCAGGGTTACAGCAGAATTGGCATGGCTTACCAGGCTTCTCACTGAATTATGTGTTCCTGATGTGCGACCAGTACCTGTCAAATGTGACAGCCAAGCCGCCATCCACATTGCACGAAACCCAGTTTTTCATGAGCGTACAAAACATATTGATTTAGACTGTCATTTTGTTCGAGAAATGCTGTTGGCAGGCCTCATTAGTCTTTCCTATGTTCCATCCAAGTCTCAACATGCAGATATTTTCACCAAGTCCTTGCCTGGCCACCAACATAATGATCTACTTAGCAAGCTTGGTGTGTCTTTTACACCCTCAAGCTTGAGGGGGGGTGTTGGAATAAAACCACCACCTTGATTTCTGATTTGACTTTCAGTCAACAAATAGTTTGTTACAGTTAGTTGAGGTTGTTAGTTAGTCAAGGTTGTTAGTTAGACTTGTGTATAAATAAGAAACATCCTTTGTAAGTTAATCACTTCTTCATTCATTCAATACAATCACACGTTATTTACTTCTCTTTCTCTTACTAAGAATTTCTGTTTCATACAACTTCAAGCTCCAAAACATACAACAATGGTGATCTTAATTCTTCATCTAATTCAAGCTTTCTTTCACCTACGCTACTTATGAAATATCGTATCAACTCACCTACTGGTGTCCAAAACTCAACGCTCATACATATTTAAGACACTTGTAATTGAGTGCGAGTAATATTAGCTGCTGCTAGGTTTCACTTTATTGCCTCTAATCGGCTACTTAGGACTTAGGAGTTCTCAGATTCCAGTATAGCCTCCTTTAACACTTCTATTATCTCATTCATACCAGGCCGATCTTCAGCTTCAAATCTTAGACATGTATCAGCTAATTTGGCTATTTTACGAGCTGTGCGTAGAGGATACTGATTCTTCAACCGGAAGTCCATTATCATGTAAAACATCTTACTATCAGCAGGGAACCGTTGAACCCACTCCAAGAGCTTCTGTTCAGAAGTGGGCCGGCTTCTTTCTATGGTCCGTCTGCCTGTTAGGATCTCATATAGTACCACCCCGAAACTGTAAATGTCGCTCTTATTCCTGAGATGACCTGTTTGAATATACTCTGGGGCGGCATACCCGTACGTGCCCACAGGCTGAATGTTCGAGAATGAAACAAGACAGCATTTCGTTAATAATGAAGCCTTAAATGGACAGTAAAAGTTTTGTGCTTGGGGATAACTCTGAAAGTCAAAACTAATCTACTGAGATGAGTAAAAGCATACTGCACCAAAGAATAGCTTGATACGAGGATATACAGTTAAGAACTTCATTTACGCTTAACACTATCTGGTTTTGCCACGAGAAAAGGTAGTCATAACCAGAACCACCACATTTTCTGGTGTAAGAGAAGACATACGAGCATTTATATTAATGACAGACCCCGTGTGAGTACTGCATCTCGACTCTCGATGACTTTACCAGCTAGTTTACCTGCTTCTCTGCTAGTTAGATCACTCCCTTAGCCTCTTTATCCTTTGTTAAAAATCAAAAGAGATTGTTTCGGCCTGACCCATAATCAATTTGAGTAGAAATTTCATCGATGGACTCTACATGATACAGTTCCGCAAGTCATTATGCTTAATTCTAGCATACTCCAAAACCAAATAATAATGGTAATGAGTGTCTGGCTCCATTGGAAATGGAGATGAAGAAATCAGCAAAAGATGATAATTGGGGTCTAAATGAAAATTATTGTTAGCCAATTAAGAAGGGACCAAAATGCGGCTAAGAATTTAGGCACGTCAATAAAACGACTCACCATAGTTGATACATGTGTATGTTCTCCACGAGGCCCTTCCCTGGCCATTCCAAAATCAGATAACTTTGCTTGCATGTTCTCATCTAACAACACGTTTGAGGATTTGAAATCTCGAAAAATCACCTGATAAGAAACACAAAAGGAGTTGAGAATGCAGTGACAAAGATACTCTGACTGTGCTGTATGCCCTAAAATATAGGACAGTTCGAAACAAGACTTACAACAATGGTATCTAATTAAAAATTTCCGAGTAATTACAATGATGTTTCGAAGAATGAAGCGCAATAGAAACTAATATGGAAGTTGATGCTTTGATGGTTTGTGGTTTACTAAACAAACACTATGACACTAACATGAGAATCTAGCACCGCCTCTCTATGAAAGTCATTTTAGCACATGAAACGAGAGAAGTTTTCATCAGCTAAAACTGAAAGCACAGTTGATATGGACATGGTCTCGCTGCAACGGAGATAAAATAATAAAAAAAAAAATTGCTTAAGGCACATGGTCTCGCTGCAATGATGAAGAAGAGATCCAACCTGCACTTCCATTCCTTGATGTAGATATGCCAATCCTTCAGCTGCCTCTAACATTATCTTCAACCTTGGTATCCAAGGTAGAGGATGCGATCCATTAACGAATAAATGATCTTCTAAGCTTTTATTAGGCATGTACTCGTACACCAATAGTCTCTGGATCCCTCTTTCTCCGTTTATGGCACAATATCCCAAAAGCTTTACAAGCCTTGGATTATCAACAACACCAAGAAAATGTACTTCTGCAAGAAATTCCTTGTGACCCTATAATTAAACGAAGAGCAACCTGTTTAGCGAGTTATTTTGCTTTACTCAAATCGTAATTCAAAACCAAAGAATAATGAGTGTTTGGTACAGTTGGAAATGAACATGATAAGAGCAATAGTAGAAGGTTATTCGCAAATTCTTATTTCAGACGGACCATTTTCGTCTGAAAAATAAGACGGAGTTATGTTGTCATTTTTTAGTAAAATGTAACCACAACTTATGGCAACTTGTTTTCAATAGCAGTCACATCTACTTGTAAAATGTTTACAAAATCTCGTCTTATTGCTTCAAGAGTTCAGACCAAAATGGTCTGTTTGAAGTAAGACCAACTGAAGTTATGAGACATAAGAACTGTCTGAAAATCATTTCCACCAATAACTTTCCAGATCGAACAAGCAACTAAATAGAAAAAAGATGGCCATGAAACAAATTTTTACAAGTGAACCTGAATCTGTACAACTGAATCCTGACAATAAAATTCATCAATTCTGAGTAGAACTAAAATACTCTTAAAAATAAATAAACTAAAACTACATTCATAACACCCCTCCGTCCAAATCATTTGTTTACCGTTAACTAAAATACCTCTCACCAAGAATTAAAAAACGTAAACAAATGATTGAGACAGAGGGAGTCGCTAAGCAAAAACCGAACCCATTTACCTGCAATCCATGCGTGTTAAGTTTCTTAATAGCAACCACAATTGGACTACCTAAGCCATTTAAAGGCTGAATTGTTCCTTTATAAACACTACCAAAACCACCCTCTCCAATCTTCAACAACTTGTTAAAACCACTTGTTGCTTCTCTAAGCTCAGAATATGTAAAAACCCTTAAATTATGTTGTTTCTCTTTGTATAATTCTGGTATTGTTTTTGATGATGATGCAGAATTTGCAGGTTTTGATGATACCCTTTTGTCAGCAATATTATTTTTTGTAGTTTGGTTCTTTAATTCATGAGTTGCATTTGCTTTTTTGTCCTTACTACACTTTTTCTTCTTAAATAAAGAAAAACACCCCATATTTAATAAAAAATTATTAAAAAAAAGTTACCTTTTATACAACTTTAGATGAATTACCTTGTTTTAAAGTTAGCAAACATTTTGAATTTGATAAAAATGGTCACAACCCAGATGCAAAACAGGATTTCATGGGTGAATTTGGTTGAGAAATTAGAGGAAATGTAGAATAAACTTGAGCAAAAACCCAGGAAATTAAGCAAAAGAAAAACAAACAAAATTGTATTTTGAGAGATTGCAAAATTGAAAGAAAAAAAAAAAGATTTGGCTGTTTAAGTTTAAGATGAATAAAAAAGACAAAGGATATTTATGTTTGATCACTAGTTTGTTTTCACTTGTGTCAGTGATGTTGGTCCTAAATTTGTTGGTGAAAGAATTTATAAAACTATTAAAAATGTTTGGAAGGAGCTTAAGAGTTAAGACTTAAGACCTGAAGTTCTACACGGTTGACGGTTTTAGAAATGAAACTAAGACTTTAGAAATGCGGGTAAGCAACAAAAAGCGATTAAAGTAAAATCGCTTGCTTTAAATTCAGTTTAAATTTGTAAGTTTAATTCAGAAAAGTTCTGATGTTTATTTTAGTTTAGTTCAAATTATAAGAGTTTATATAAGTTTAGAATTAACTCTTATAAATTTAATTCAAATTCTATAAGTTTAGCTCTTATAAATTCAGATCAAGTTCAATTCAGAATTCAGATCAGCTTATACAGAGTAATAGATAATTTATGTTAAACCTTTTATCTGAGATTAACACAATTTTCATGGAATTAATTCACTATTTCATAAACTTTTTCCCATTAGTTTACCATTACTTACTTATCCCCCCACAACAAAATAAACAAACCCTCTCTAATTCTCTTCCTCACAAAATTAATCAAATCTGCCAAATTAATCAATTATGCCCGCTAATTCACAGATGAATCAAGTAATAATTCTAGTTTCTTAAATATATCAAATACGAAAGATTAGATTAATTTAGCATAATGATATTAAGGTTTGAAGGAATGAATTAGTGTCATTGACTGTTAGCGTCAAAGAAGAATTGGGGTGGTTTATGTGGTGGTTTGTAGTTGTCCGGCGGCGGCAGGGAGGGTGGCCGCCGACAAGAAGGTGGTCGGCGATAGGGAGGAGTAGAGGGTGGGACCTGTGGAAGTTTAATTTGTGGTTGTTTAATTTTTTTTTGTACCACTATGCAATGAAAACGGGGGAGATTTATGAGGTGGTTTGTAAGTAACAGACGGTAGGGTGGTTTCCGGGGCCGGGGTAGGACCAACAAAGGTAGTTGTTGTTTCGTTCTTTGTGTTTAATGTACAAGTTTGTCGTGTTCGCATGTGTTGTACAAGAAACCTGTTTTTTCATTTTGCTATTTTATTAATTTTGACTAATTTACTTTTGTATTTCATGAATCGGACTCGAATGATCTTGAGGAATTTCAAGAAGAATCGCTAGATATAGGGCATATTTGTGAGAGCAAAGCATTTAGAAAAGAGTATGTCAATCGTTTTTGTGAGAGCATGCATTTACATTAATTTAATCACACACTCATCATAAAATTGAGTGACATGAGGGATTTTCGCCTAACTAGGGGTGATAATGAGATGAAACTGCTAGCGAGCAACTCGAGATCGGCTCGTGCGAGCTCGACGCGAACTCGAGCTCAGCTCGAGAGCTTAACGAGTCAAGCCGAGCAAACTATGACTCGACTCGAAAACCTCGAGAGCAGCTCGAATTTGTGGGATTAGATTATATTGTCTTAGACGACTTTCATTTGTTATTGGCTAGGAAATGATGTAATCACTTTAAAGTACTGCTTTAATAAATGTCGTTTCTCTATTGTCTATTTGATATGTACTATCTCGGGCAACCGAGATGGTAGCATCCCGATTTACTAAGGAATGCCTTGTAAGGCTCTATGGAAGATGGGGGTGTTACAAATATCTTATCTAATTATACAATTTCGAGCTGCTCACAAACTTTTTGAGTCGAGCCAGCGTTTCCTCGGCTTGACTCGTTAAAATCCCGAGCCGAGCTTTTACTGAGCCAATCTCGAGTTGCCCGCGAGCTGTCTCGTCTCATTATCAACCCTAATCTTGCTTATTTGCCAAGTATTTTTACATATAACCTCTGAACCTTGTTATTGAAAATATCGGTGGAAAAAAAAAATTAAAAATCAACAATTATATATATGCTCGATTTAAGCTCGAGCTCGCGTTAAAGCTCGCAAGCTTCATACCAAGCCGAGCAAGGCTAAGCCCGGGCTCGGCTCGGCTCGTTAACACCCCTACGACTGACATTATCACTGCCTTATATCTTACATGAAGAACATATAAAGAAGACTTGTTATAATTGATGCAAAGTTGATTTATACTTTTCATTACAAAGTAACAAAAATATTGCACAAATAATAGAATAATATATCACAAATACCCTTGTATAGGTCGACCAGTTAAAAAGTTACTAAAAATATTGTACATGCTCACGGACTTTATTATAGGGATGAAGTAAATCACCTTTGAATGCCTAACGACATATAAAGTGGCCGCCATGTGCCCGTGTTGGATTTACGCCTTGAATCGGTTTAGTTGCCACTTCGAGTGACTATGCAGGGATCTCGTGAGTTCGGGTCCAGGGGTGAAACGCTCTGGTGGGGGCTCGAGGCAACGCCCCCGAAACCTAAATGGTATCTGTTAATCTGTTTGAGCTAGGAGTCTGCTTTTGGCCGAGAAAAAGGATTATACATCGGATGTACTACCTCAGACTTGCATGAATTTGAGTTTTTATGCATTTTTTTCGAGCTTTTTAAAGTTTATAAATTACATTTTAAATCTTATATGTGATGTATTTTGAGTTTTATTGTAACTTTTTTTTAGTTTAATGTTCAAATTAATGAACTCAAAAACTTTATATTAAAATTCATAATTTTTAAATACTATACTCAAAAACTTTATTGTGAAGCTCAAAAACTACATTATCTGTGGTAGTACATCAGATGTACAATCCATTACTGCTTTTGGCCTATGGTCTGTTTTGTGTCTTTCTAAGTTTTCTGTATTAGATTTTAGATAGTAGTATATAAACTCTCTAAGCCTAACCCTAATAGGTATGCATATCATAACTTCTGAAGCTGAATCTGAAACTCTGTATAATTTCTCAACAGTAATAAAACTCTCCTCCCTTTTACTCTGTGGACGTAGCTAAAATATCGTTAGTGAACCATGTAATATGTGCGTTATTATCTTTATTGTTTTGTATTTGTTTTTTCTCGTTTCTGTTATAACAGTTCGGCCTTGCCCCTTGAGGGCAGTGTACCCATGAAGAATTATAAAGTATAGCATTATAGGCTTATAGCCAATTTTAAACACTAATTCAACTTGAAGAATGAGTTATGGGTATATCCGTTTTAATAAAGACGGGTCGGATTGTCTTTCATGAAAAGGCAAGTGAAGTGATAGGGCAAATAAGAATTCAAGTGAGTTTCCACTTGCCTATTTGTAAAAGATAATCCGACCTGTTTTCATTAAATACGAATATACCCGTTTTCAATAAGACTTGCTGAATTATACAAGTTACGACTAATGACAGTTTGATAGACATTACTCCTTAGTCAATCACTCAATTGGGTCGTGTATTCGTGTGTTTTAAGGCGTAGATGCCATTTAGGAAGAATGATTAGTTAGTCATATGACTATATGATTAAACTCATTAAAGTTCCAAGCTAAATGTGGAGGATATGATAAACAACCAAGACTCTTACACATATAGAAAAGCGTTTGTTTGTTTTTTGAGAAAAGTGGTAAGACCAATTTTACAACCTGCCTAATTTCGAAAGCGTTTATTCGCCTTTCTTTGGTATTCCGTGTTCACATTGACAACCACATTACAACTACATATGGGGTACTTGTTTACTTGCGTTCGTTGCCAACACTTGAATTATTCAATCCGATTTAGTCCCGCGTTCAGCAATCTAGAATACTAAGTACGTGAGTAAAATTATTTGTCACACAAATCATTTCCTGTAGTTAACAATTGACCAATTAAAAAGAGGTTAACCTTAGAAGAAGAAGGTGTATATGATCGAAGGTCATCTATCATGGTATCAGAGTCAGTGTGATTGAAGGTCACGAGTTCAAACCCTAACAGCCCCAAATATCTCACAAACTCACCAAGTGGAAATCCAAGTACATGGTATGGGGGGCATGTGCACTAACCACTCTTTCAGCCCAATGGGCATTCGAGTGAGGGGCATAACAAAATATAACTATAATATATGAGTCTCAACCATCACCTTAAGGTTTTGGTTGAGATGATTATCTATTAGCATAAACATGTGAAAATGCCGGAGTACAACTGTAAAACAAAACTAAAACTTAAGATACGAACATTTTAGCCCAAATTTCTTCGGTAAGTCGGATATAAGGGTAAATTGTGTGTTGCATTGCACAACATAATGTTAACAAGAGTAGTTACTAGAAAAGCCCAATATAACATCAGCAAATCTCATTGAAGATGGGCATATCCGTCTTCATTGAAGACGGATATGTCTGTCTTCAATGAGAATTAGTGATATAACATATGTGTCACTAAGTATCTCTTAATAATATGCTAGATTAGTCTAACAATTATAAATAACAAAGCGTGTATTAATTTAAGTACTCAAAAACTTTGGAGAGACGTCTGTCACTAAGCTATTGAGAGGTCGCTTTTGTCGTACCTTTTTATGTATTATTTCATACCCCTTCTATTATTGATTGTAACTCAAAATATCATTTTCATTTGTACATGTTTTCATAACAATTGTACTTATTTTGTCCTACATTGATCTTTTAACGGTGTGCGTGTGGCGTTAGTAATCATCTCAGTAAGGCAGTACTCCCTCCGTCTCAATCATTTGTTTGCCTTTGATTAAAATATTCCTCACAAAGAATATAAAAGGCCAACAAAGGAATGAGACGGAGGGAGTACAATTTACGAGTGCATATTCCCAATGCGATCTACCATTCACAACATTCGAACCTCGTCTTTGCTCGTAGCGATAATTTGAAGGAAAAAGATATATTATTGATGATTTTAACTAATATGAAACTCTGCTGTCAAAAAAAAAGAAGAAACTTTTTACAAAAAATTCTCATTTGTGGCAAGGTGATCCGTCGCAAGCTTAAGACAGGTCAAGCCCCCTAACAAAGAGCAAGTGGGGGGCAAATGGAGCCCCCCACTTGCTCTTTGTGAGGGGGGCTTGACCCGTCGTATGCTTGCGACGGGTCGCCTCGTCGTATGCTTGCGACGGGTCGCCTCGTCACAAGTAAGACCTGCTGAACTTTTTAATTGGTAGTAGTATTTAACTATTTATGACCTAGGAGTCAATATTCAGAATCAGACTAGATAGACAAGTAATGGTTTCAGTTTTACTACTGGCAAAGACCAAGTGTTGTATATTTTCCAACAATAAAGATTAGATAGACTATGCTTCAGCACCTTTGGTGCTTCAGCTGAGGCACATTGAGCTATACTAGAACCTGTCAAAAATCGTCCCGAGACAGAAAGATCACAAGAGACCCAGCGGTAACTGTCGATTTCTGCAATGTTCCGGAATTTTACCTTCCACTTCTTGGGATGTAATAGAATGTGTGATATTGGTCAATCAATCAGACATATGCTACAAGTTTCTTCGTGTTGATTTTTTCATGAGTCCTCTTCTGAACAGCTTTTACTGCAGCCGTTCTTGCAGCATTAGCTGCTCTTTCAGCTGCTGTGACCGCAATACTAACTCGGTTGTCACCTGCTGTTACCACATTATATGATCTCTGACATGCTTCCCTGGCTTTCTGCATTTACATTAACAATTCAATCAGCATTGCAAAGTCTTAAACCCCCTTCAAGGTAATAGGTCGTACAGAACATTCTCCTTGTTTTTAACAAATATGTAACGCCGTGGTTAGACTTTGCAAATAGGTATTTGATTTGGGTCATCATGAGCTCGCATTGTTTCTGATCAATTATTCGAGTCAGCTTTGCCATGCTTACTGCCTAGCTACGTTCATTCGACCCCCTCGCTCACCCAAAGCCAGGATTGCGTTTAAGGCACTTGAAGTTTTGGAACAGAACTGATAAATACCTGGACAACATCTGAAAGTTGGCGAGAATACACTAGAAAAGGCGATGTAGACAGGCCAATTCGATTGCTATTGTTGTCAAGGATGCCGTTTTGCCAGTAACCAGATTGGACCTCTCCGTTCCTGAAAGTGTAAACACCAAGTCCTTGTCGTCTGCCTTCATGCCATGATCCCTCATATTGGTGGCCGTTGGCATATTTATAGACTCCAAAACCGTGCACTTTGTCAGCAAAATATTCACCACCATAAACATCTCCATTTCTGCATTCGTACATTTTGCTCTCATGAATTTGCAGTTACTTACGTGTATACAGACCGCTTAATGAAGCGTAGCTGATCACGTGTAATGAGTTTTATCTTTAAACCATACTATATGACTATTGAGGAAATCATACTACTAAGACGTACTCCGTACTAGATGCTCGTCTTTTAAATCTCAAATCGTCATTTGAAAACAACCTCTCTATGTTTTAAAGCATATATATTCCAAATGATATACTCCCTCCGTGCCTTAAATACCTTCCAAAATACCAAAAGTGTACGATTTAAGGAGTATAAACAAAAGTAATAAGGACCGCATATGGTGATGCAGTAGGTCAAGTGGGTTGATTGTGTGGCTAAGATTAAATGCAAGTGGGATATCGAAGGGTATTTCAGAAACAACCAAATAGTGAAAAATGGAAGGTATTTCAGAGACGGAATGAGTACTAATCACACGAAGGGACTACATGTTTTTATCAAAACCCGAACAATATAAAAGAAAACCGAAAAACCAAAACAAAAAATGTACCTATAATGGTAATGGCCAAAGCCATGCTTGACACCCCATTTGAACTCACCAACATACTTACTCCCATCCTTAGATGCATAAACTCCATAACCATGACAATTTCCATTCAACCATTCCCCTACATAAACATCACCAATATAAAACTTGTATACACCAAAGCCATGTCTTAAACCATTCTTATATCCCCCTTTGTACTTACTCCCTTTTAACCAAGTTTCGACACCGTACCCTTCATACTTCCCATTAACCCAACTACCCTCATACTTTCCACACATATGATAGTGATAAACTCCATTTACTGAACAATTTTCTCTATGTATTTCGCCTTCATAAATATCGCCATTGCCAAAATATGTTACCAAATAATACCCTGAATTTTGAAATTTTTCCCATTTTTGATCAGACCCAATTGACCAAACAACATGATTAGTAGAATTTTGGGTTGGTTTGTTGACAGAAAGGTGAATTGGTGAAGGGTGTGCTAGGAAAATACTTGAGTATGGAAGAGTTAAAGTGAGGTAAATGACAACAAGAGCAAAAAATGCAAAAACAAAGATGAAATTTATTGAATTTGAGGTAAGGAAGTATACTGAAAATAGAGAAATGATAATCAAGAGGAACAAAGTATGAATTTTTTGCAACTTATGTGTATGGTTCAATCTTTGACAAAGTTGTAATACCAAAACTTTGGGTAGTGAATATAAGGAATGAATAGGTGGTGTATTTGTGGAATCCATCATAATAGCTCTTTTGAGTTGCTAAATTAAGTGGTGTTTCTTTTTTGTTGATTGGAGACGGGTTTGAACTCTAGTCGCAAGTTATCGACGATACTGATACTGATGCTGACGAGATTCGGACATGTAGGCTAGTAGAGGAAATTGTACCAAGCCACCAACTTTGTTTTTACCTTCAGATATAACTAATCTTGTATTGTTGTATATGCACCCTTTATGTTGTGATTATGCATGGATGATGATTAAATTTGTTGATTGGAGACGGGGTTTGAACTCTAGTCGCAAATTATCGACAATACTGATGCTGATGAGGTTCGAATCTATAGGCTAGTAGATGAAATTGCACCAAATTTGTTTTTACCTTCAAATATGACTAATCTTGTATATTGTACCCTTTATGTTGTGATTATGTGTAATGATTAAATTTGAAGAATTGTGTTGGTTTTTTAGTAATGGATGATGAAGAATGATGGATTTTTCAAAGTAAGTGGCGCCTTTATATTTTATATATTAGCAAGTAGGAGCAAATGAAAGGTGGATTGGGTGATTTAGACAAAATAAAGAGGGAATGTTGAAAGAGACACAATAACAAGTTATCCAAATCTCATCTAATCTTGTATTGTCATGGCTTATGATGCAAGTGTACAGCCCCTCTCTTAGCTCAAGATGTGGAATAACTATCATGCACCCCACTTCTACTAATCTAGTACCATGTGTAATAAATTGAATCTCATGTTTCTATCTTAAGAATATTTTACATATTGATTAATCTCACATGCATGAAAATTATGCTCTTTGTGTAAAATTTAAATTTAGTATTTACACTTCTCAACTTGTATGCCCCGTCTCAATCATTTGTTTGTATTTAATTATAATAACTCTCACAAAAAAGGCAAATAAATGAATGAGACGGAAGGAGTATATGATAATAGTTCTCCTATAGTTAAGCTGAAATCGACCATAAACATAGCAATAGATCAATTAGACAAATAGGACTTGAATTCGAGTTTAATCATCTTTGAATTTCGTATATGGCGGATTCAAGTTGTCTATTTGGCTAAATATGACTTAAATTCGAGTTTAATCACCTTTCACCACTGTCATTAGTCACACGACTAAAACTTTATTTAAGATAGTTCACCAAATCTTATTTGTAACCTCTTGTTACAAGTCTTTTTTCCACTTGTCATTACTTTAACCGGTGTGAGATGTCACTGGTTTCTGACCGTCACAAATGAGAAATTGTGCGGTTAAAAAACATTATCGTTTCATTTTGTTTTTAATTATCCATCAATACGGTGTCTACATGGACTCAAATATACGCGTGACAAACACACCAGTAAGATTAGGCTCAGACCGAAAAAATGGATCGAACCGGACCATTTGGTTTGGACCGAATCCGAACCGAATCCATTTAGGTCCAATTCTCGATCAACACTCTATAAAGTTTCGAGTTTCGGTCTGGACCGATTGGACCGAAACTTGGGTGATTTATGTTAATTTTCTCTAACTATATAAAGTAACAACTTATTTTATCTTCAAAACAATATGATAAACTTAATACTTGTGGTTATTTTTGCTAAAGAAACTTAAATCCACTCATTTATTTGATTTAATGAAGTTTAATTATGATTAGTATATAATTATAAATAAAAATGTCAAATATATGTCTATTTCGGTCCAAGACCGGGCCGAACCGAAAAAAAAAAACACGTACGGTCTGGTCCAAGACCGAATTTTTTAGCTCCGATCTTCATTCCACCTAAATATATATCTCGGTCCTCGGTCGGGACCGGTTTGGTCCAATCCGGTTTTGGACCAATGCTCAGTCTAAGAACTAAACCATTCGCTTTAGCTTAGTTTTATTTTTGAAGGCGATAAACTTTGACAACATAAATGTCACTACTCAGTAGTAATATTAGCAAATTCCTTATCATACTGCCACAATTATATGGCGACATTTTTTTTTCTGAAGAAGTGTTTCTCCAAGCCAAACTTGAACCAAAAACAACGCCAAGCATCTCTACTTGTTTTGTATATTTAGGCAAAAAAAAAACTCAGTTATGAAATAACCAATGACCAAAATCAAGGCAGTGGATAACTTCACTAAACGCAATAATTTAATAATGAATTGTCTTCTCTTTCAAAAAAAAATTAAGATAGTGTTGACATTTATCTTAATATTCGAGTAAAATTTTAAAATAAGATAGATCACCTAAAAATAACTAATGTAAATTATCAATCTAAACTCAGAAACAAGGCATATGGTATCGAATCTTGGTAACAAAACTTATTTGTATCCTTGTAAAGTTTGTCCAGTCACATTTTGAGAAATCGATAGAGATCTCGCTGTGAAAACGGTTCGTAAAATGACATCTAAAACAAAGATCTAAGACAATGCCAAGGGCATTTGGCAATGTTTGACAGCGCATGTCATCAATTAAGTATTTGCTTCGTGGTTTAGACTCGGTTCATCAAGTCATAGGATAGAATCTCATTCCTTTGGACATTGCAACACCTCTCAGAATCTCTAAAAGGCCAGAAATCAGCTCAAGCAAGAGCAATGCAAAATGTCGCAAGTATATGTTTGGAAGTCAATTGACGAATACCAATTTGCATATCAATATCCGACAAAGAAATGGAGATACACGAAAGAAACATGAGGCTAAGAAATAGAGGGCCCTAGAATTTCCTACTAAAATCAAAATCAAGACAGGATAACCACTACACGACAATTTCATCACTCGAATTCACGACAAAGGTTTAGCATACAAACACTCTTGAATAAGCAGATCTAAAATTGTGAACTATAATGACAGGTCAAAGTGCAGCATTGAAAACTGCTATTTTACGATGGTAAACTTAGGGCGAACATACCATTACCCTGCAAAAGGACTTCTTGGCGGCTAAAAATGCTTCTGGTCTTGCATCTCTCAAAAGTTAAATATTGTGTAAACCTTCATCATGTTATCAGGCCCAGCTGCATATTGATCCAGAAGTGCAGATCTTGACATATAATTATGGCTTGTGGAGCTTAAAACCAAACACTCTCGGAGTATAGTTCTGATTTGGCTTCTGAGGCTTTAGATGTGGGTACGCCATCAAGAAGAGGTGAGGAAATGTAGTTCCAAAATAAGCACCATCAACGTCTAAAACCGTCAAAGATAACATAGAAAAACATGGACTAATGATAACATGTTTATGGTTCAAGTAATTGTAAATCCACAAAAAATTAGCTCTTTTTGGTTAAGAAATAGTGCATTTCATGATTCATGCATTAGAACAAGACCAAATAGTTTCTCAAGTCTGGGCACGATCAAAAGGAGTTGAATAAGTGAGAGCACGGCACAGATGGCATGTTTATGACTCCAGGAATTGTAGATCCTCAATAACTAGTCTATTTAATGACGGTCTCATGTTAACGTAAGTGAGATCGACCCATATAGCTTTAAACCTCATCTAAATACCACCAACTCAAAAGAATAACTACTTCATTCACAAATTCTCATTTGAGACTACCTCATATGAGAGCTTGTGAGTCCACAAGGACTAGCTGATTCTGATGACTACGCAATAAATATCCAGGATTAATAAAAAGTAAAAGAACCAGTAGATTCTCACTTTCAACAATATCCAAAAAGCAAGAAATATAAGCCATGTACGATAAACATGAACTAATGCAGGAGAACACAGGACAGGTGGGAATATGCACATAACACATTTGAAAAGCATTTGGTCAAAAAGCTTCATGAAAAAGGTTCGGGGATTATAAAGGATACTGCCTTGATATTTGGATCGGGGATAGTAGATATCTTCGCATTTAGGGCAATAGATCTTCACTGTGCTTGATCGTGGAAGATCAGATTGACCAACAGGGAGGCAAGGTTGTCCACAGCAATAAACCCTGGGACATCTCCCAAAATCATAACTTTTGTATTTCTCGAGCTGTATACACACCCAAATAGCACTGTTAGTACTTAGTAGTAGTTCATCATCCTTGCTATACCATATCGCAACTTAGAAATAATTCTCACCATTGCGGCCATGCCTTTACTGGTCAATACGTATCGAGCATGAATTAAACCATACAGCATTTCAGCTGCAGATTCAACCAGTTCATTCTGTTCCTCAGTAAACATATCACCTGCACAGCAGCAAGATATAGTATTCTTTAGTTGAGGAAAAAACAAATGCAAATCACTTAAAGTGAAGAGAAATATATATTACGTGTCAATAAATTTGTTCGTGACCGAACACACACATCCTCATCATAAAAAGAAACAAGCAAGACATCATCTAGTTCCAACCCCCCTTACCACAAAAGAAAAATATCTGTAGCAGCATACTCAAGACTAGAGCTGGCAAGTCTGACCCGACCCGAAACCCGAGCAAAACCGACCCGACCCGAGAATACTGCAACCCGAACCGACCCGAAAATCAGTGACCCGAACCCGACCCAGACCCGACATTGACCCGACCCGATATTGACCCGATTAAATTGACGCCCTGACAATTATTAACCTTAATAATGATCAAAATGAAAGTGATTTATTGTTTAAATTGATATATTTGACTTAATAATGAATTAATTAAACCAAATAATAATTTAAAACTATATTTAATGGAAAAATATTGAAGCATTGCGATAAAATAACCGGACCCGATTACGACCCGACCCAAACTCGACCCGACCCGATGTATCATTTGACCCGAAAATGACCCGACCCGATAACGACCCGACCCGACCCGAAAGGGTTGTCTGACCGATACGACCCGAACCCGATACGACCCGAACCCGATATGACCCGACCCAAACCCGACCCGACTGCCACCCCTACTCAAGACTACAACTAGAGGTTAACACATGCACTCCCAGGAGTCCCAGCATGCTATTTATATTGTCCCCATTTTACTTTCGTAGTCAACCTATATCACCTATAACCAAAGTTTTCTCATTACACTTACCTAGGGGTGCCAATCGGGTCAGTCGGGTCGGGTTTGGGTCGGGTCATATCGGGTTCAGGTCGTATCGGGTCAGACAACCCTTTCGGGTCGGATCGGGTTCGGGCCGTTATCGGTTCGGGTCATTTTCGGGTCAAATGATACGTCGGGTCGGGTTTGGGTCGGGTCGTAATCGGGTCCGGTTATTTTTTCGCAATATTTCAATATTTTTCCATTAAATCTAGTTTTAAATTATTATTTGGTTTAATTAATTCATTATTAAGTCAAACATATCAATTTAAAAAATAAATCACTTTCATTTTGATCATTATTAAGGTTAATAATTGTCCGGGCGTCAATTTAATCGGGTCAATATCGAGTCAGGTCAATGTCAGGTCGGGTCTGGGTCGGGTTCGGGTCACTGATTTTCGGGTCGTCAACGGGTTACGGGTCGTCATCGGGTCGGGTCGGTTTCGGGTTGCAGTATTCTCGGGTCGGGTCGGTTTTGCTCGGGTCACTCGGGTCGGGTCAGACTTGCCAGCTCTACACTTACCCAAAAAGTCTTCTAATAATGTTGTGAAAATAGGTGCTTTGAAAAATCAAACTGGACAAAAGTTGCATGGAATCACTACGTACATCTACAGAAAGGAATTAATCGTCATAGTTGACAATGTTTAACCACCAAAGTGAAATAGTGACAATATCAACGAGATGGAGAAACATCGCAACAGTGTCTCACAGAAATAATTGTATGCTAAAAAGAATTAAATTATGCAATAGTAATACACCATCAACATACGTAACCAATGCATCTCAAGTAACTAAGAAAAGGTGGTTTTCATTATGATAGAGAAAAGCAGCTTACCATGTGAGGACTCCACATCCAATATCAAATCCAGGGCATACTCATAATAAGGAACTTGACTACTTAACCCACAAAGGTTGAAATCATCTTGGATATAATCATCATCAACTTCACAAAAAAATTCATTCCCCCGCAAGTTGCAAAACCATGAAATCCAAGAAGTGTCATCGCCTTCGGATCCGCTAACATCAGACTCTTCGCTATCGGTCTCTGATTCCTCTGAGAATCAAGAGGTAAATTGTCAATAAAAACCAACCTAACCTTATTTTCTCCACAAGAAACACAAATATGAAAGGTATAAAGGAACAAGAATGAGCATCTATGAAGCTTTTCAAAATACCTTACCATAGTACTTTAAGCTTTTAAAAATATATAAGCAAAAGCTGGGTTCACCAGACCAGTATAAACAGCTAACAATGTTTAAAACCAAAAACACATTGTCAAAATTTGTGCCTGAGGGTCAAGGTTTCACACAGAGAAAGTAAGAGTTATAAACACTCTCAACGCAAAATCAATTCCAACATTTGTGGGCCTGGCACAGCACCGTTGTTTAAATCAAAGGGAGGGATCTAAAATGAAGTGGGGAACATATTTCCTTTGAAATTCAAGACGCATTTTCCCTCTCTTCTCAATAACCTTGACCCCACAGCCCCTAACAGGAGCTAGCTACTGTGGCTAAGCATTTAATCTTCTAAAACTTATGAGTTAGTCAATTCCTCGGGTAAACAGCAGTACAAACTAAACAGTATGACCAAGAATAACTGAAGAAAACAAACAAAAGCTTTTAGAAATCATCAGCAAGGAAAATAAGACAGAACAACCGATAAGTAACTATGAAATAAATTTCACTGACAAGAGCAAGCTCTTAATTTCAAGCAGGCAAGAGTACAAGACCATTAGAGCTCTTAATTATTCACAAGACCAAAGGGGTTTCATCACTTACACGGGTTTTTTTTCAACTTCAAAAGTATGAAAATTTTAAGAAATCACAAAAAAAAAAACACATTTACAATTTGAATAGAGTGGCAACGTGAAAGTTTTCATCTTCTCATGAATAATTTAAGGCGTAACTCCTGTGCGTGAACATTTAAATCACAAAGTGAAAATAACACCACACATGCCCTAAAAAATCAATTTACAGAACTGACAAAGTCAAGAACCAAGAGATTACTTCGAAGGCGTCCATGCATGATATCATGAATAATACATGTTTGTAATTTGTAAAATGTCATCCACAAAATAAAAGAATTCCGTTTACGAAATCAAGAAGTACTAAAATCCCTAGATATGGTCAAGTTCTGGTCCTCAGATCTACACCAGTAACATCCCTTGATCCCAGAAACGAAGCAACATAAAGAACTCCGGAATCTTAAACCCAAATTTGCCTTACCGAATTTCATCAACTCGTGCGAATTGCAAATCACTTTATCATGTCTGTTGCCGGCTTACAGCAGAAAGTCGACTGATTGTAACATATGACTAAGACTACAAAAGTCTTCTAAGGGAAATCAATTTATTCTCCATTGATCGAGATGCCGGACTTTCAATCATTAAAGAGTAACATCATTCAATGTAGAATCAGCAATTAACTCTCGAATTTTCTCGTAACTACATAAGCACACCCTGATAGTAATATATTACAAAACACTAAGGTCTACTATATCCCTAGTTCCCAAAAGTACTCCACGCCACCACTCAAAAGTCAGAAAATTTTCAAAAAAAAAAAAACAAATTTCAAAAGAGTACCAGAACTTTCCATAAGCCCCAACTCCTATCACTCCACAATCAAGATTTTCAAATAAAAGCCTTTCAAACTACACTTACTAAGGGTGTGTGGATAGGAGCATTTTGAGGGAAAGGAAGGGGAGGGATGAAAAATCCTTTGTTTGGTTAGCAAAATGGATCCCTCATTTCCCTCCAACAAGTCAAATTATTTCCCCGACAACATAGGAAAGATTTGGAGGGAAAATCACCTCCTTCATTCTCCCTCCCCTCACTTTCCCTCCACTTTTATACACACCCTAAAAGACAAATCTCTCTTCAACAAAAGCTCAAATTACAGCTATGTTATCCCAAATAACAAATCAATTTCTTCAAGCATTATATACTCAGAAAGCAACTAAACTACTCCCCAACACTACCTACAGCGATTATCTTCTTCAGCATACCATCCTAAATACAGTCTTCAAAAACTGAACTTTAATCGCCACTAACTAGCGTAATCAAATCACAGACTTCTACCCCGAACAACATAGATGCAACCAGAACTCACCATCACAAAATATAAATACTTTTCTTCAACAACACATCAAAACGAAGCAACTATTTGATTCCAAAGGACATCAAATCAACAACAAAAACAATACCAATACTTCTAAAGCGAAAATAAACTACCCATTAAACCACGGGCCGAACAAGGATGTGTAATTAGGGGACAAACAATAATATAAATAAAATCACAATAACTTGTTCAAAATGGCCTACACAAGCACTCCCTTCAAATGTGAGTTTTGTTCTCTCTTCCCCTTTTGAGCTAAGTAAGGTAATGTTCCCTATTTCCTTATTTGGACGCTTTTGAGTGGTCCAAATCCAATTGGACGTGGGGTAGTATGTTTTTGTGTGGTCCAAATTCACTTCCTTAATCCTTGTCCTCGAAAGAAAGGGGAACATCACTCGAACTTGGAGGGAGTATATTGTAAAACGGAATCCTTTTAGTAACTACTTTTTAATATCTATGGCCATATTCGAGGTAGTTGTGATCCATTTTACCCGATATTAGGATAAACCCGTCTTACAAAGGCCTATTTGGGAATGGAATATGGTAACCTAGAACCAAAGTCGCAAACTTTTCATTGCTCCGATTAGCACCAGTGTCTCAAACCAACCACACATGAATTAACATCTCTAACTAATCACTTGCCTCGTCTCAATCATTTGTTTGCATTTGATTAAAATACTACTCTCAAACAATAAAAAAAAAAAAGGTAAAAAAAAAAAGGTAAAAAAAAATGATTTGAGACAAATAAGAGAAACTGACCATCAGAGCGAGTCTTAAATAGAGAAGGCGAGCGTTGATCGGCAGGCTGTTTACCTCCTCCGCTAGAGGCCGCGACGCTTGATTGCGTCGCGGCCAAAAAGCGTTCTTTATGATTAACAACATGATCTTTACCATTCAATCCTTTCGAAGTCGACGGTGAAGATCTTTGCAATTGTTTATCCAACGCTTCATTTATTCTTTTTCGATCCACCATTTCCGACACCTTCGATCCTCCTCTTTCCTTATACATTTCTCTCTCTCTCTCTCTATCAAAATTTTTTACCCTCTTTTTTCACCGCACTGTAAAATTGAACACTACGAGATAAATTACTACAACGGTCAAATTGAACGGAAGTTGAGGAATCGAAAAACGGGGGAAAAGGTGAGAAGATGAGGAAAGTTTGAATTAGGGATTTGGATAAGATTGAAAATTGATTGAAGGTGAGGTGGTGGGAAGATATAAAATCGGCGATTAGGGTTTTAAAAGGGGGAAATCGAGGATGAGGGACGAGGTATTAAGCCATCTCTCGCTCTCTCGACGATTTGGATTTCCTCTAATTTTTCTGGTTTTTTTTGGGTGCCGAAAGATTTTTTTGGGTGCTGTAGGATGTAGCTGTCCTCCTGTGACTCAGAGAGTCGACGAGGCGTTGGCAAGTAGACCTGACAAAATAGACTCAAATGGAGTAGCCCAATTCGAATCCGACTGACTCACGAATTCAAGATATAAGCTTCATACGAATTTGAATTGACCCGTCACAATATTATCTACCCAAATGTTTATTGTTGCAGACTGGTTATATCTATAAAAAACTTGGTAATAGGTGACTCGAAAATGACCCGGCCCGACCCAATCTTTTGAAGCCCGAAATTGATCAGACACAAACTAAATCGACTTGAACCGACTTGGTTGACCCCTTTGTCAGGTTTATTCACAAATTGGTAAATGGGTCGTTTAGGCCTTGTTTGGATAGCGAGGGAGAGGGGAGGAAGGATGAAAGAGGAAAAGGCACGGTCTATTCGTCTATTCACAAGTTGGTAAATGGAACATTTTGTCCGACCATAACTCTTACTATATGTTTATGTTCAAAAAGAGGTAATATTTTGTTTTACAATTCAAAGATCTCGTAAAGACGATCAAATTGAAAAAATGAGACGTTGCGTTCCGAACTTGTGACCATTAATTATCAGCAAGTCTCATTATTGAAGACGGACATATCAGTCTTCAATAAAGACGGTTCGGGTTGCCTCTAACAAAAAAAAGACTAGTGGGAGGGCAAGTGTGAGTTTTCCAGTTGCCCTCCCACTTGCCTTTTTGTGAGAGGTAACCCGACCCGTCTCTTATGTCCGTCTTCAATGAGAATTAGTGATTAACTAGTAAAGATAATAGAAAATTTAACAATTTAACTATTGGTATTTAATTCAATTTAAATTTAATTATAAAATTATTACTATAAATAATATTTTATATTAAGAGATAGAAAGAGAAGATTAACACTTCTACTCCAAATAAGATTATCGATTTTACCTGAAACTACTTTGTTAATATTTAAAAAAAATACTATATCAATATATCCACTATAGACGTAATATAGACGTTAAGTAATGCCCTTGATAATACAACCAGATAAGAAAATTATTGAATAAATATACTTATATACATGTCAAATTAAAAAAAATCGTAATTTAAATGTTCAAATAATATGTAGCAGAGATAGATATAAACGAGAAAATTAATTAAAATAATAGTACATGTTATTTTTGTATCCATACTTCAAATTTAAAATTTATAATACTTATAATTTATTTAGTTTGTTATTTTTTTTTAAACTAAGATAACATGTGTGTCATGGTCATAAATATTACTCCATTTAGTTTCTTATCTCCTATATATTAAAACACAAACATTTCTTGCATTCTCCTTCACCCACGTCATCACTATGCAAGTAATACATTTTTCAACAATGGGCCACTTGAAAGATACACATTTGCTGCAGTTTGCAGTTTTGTTTTTAGTTTTTTATATTTGTAGTTCATATATTTCTCACTAATTAAGTTAAAACCAACATTAAGTACCGTTTAATTATTTTTTCTATAAAAGCAGCGATAGTTATCCAAGAAAATAAACATGAAGTATCGTTTAAACTTTTTAAATATTGTCAATAAATAAATCAAGCTAACATAAATAAATCAAGTTTAAATAGCATGAATTGATAAGATAATATACAACGTTAACATGCAAACAGTTAAATAATTTTAAATATTGTCAATAAAATTGCATTACCGTACACATAAATAAATTAATTAACCATAAAAATCGAATAAAACAAATACCTTTAGTTAGCGTAAAATTATAGAAAATTTGCACTTTTGTATTTAGGTTTCATTTTGAATCTTAGTGTTGCAATCAGATTTATCGATGAATCGAGGTAAGAGTCAAGTTAGGCGACGGGTTTGAGAGTTTGTTTACAGTAATGAGGGTGAGACTATTCGTATACCACTTAATTACGTTTGGAGTTAGGGCTTAGGGTTGCATATTAAAAGTTTTGGTTGGGACGATTTTGCATATTAGAAGATTTCGTGGTTGACGCTTATGTTGTTAGGTTAGGGCTGCATATTACAAGTTCTATTATTACGGAGTATTATCAACTGATACATGTAAAATATCAATCGTAATATTAATATTTCATCTAACAAGTCAAACGGGCCATGTCTTTCAATCGTAAAATAATGGATCATTTCGAATTGGGTTCAATTGGTTGCGGTTAAGATATACATGTCATCGACCATGAAAAACGGGTAGGATTGGATTGGATTTGCGGGTAGGGTGGAGTTATTACAGGTCTAATCATTAACATATAATATTACTCCATCGTTCTCAATTATCATTCATCTAAATTTGATTAAAGACAAATTTAATAATAAAAAAAAATCAACCTTTCTTCCATCATATCAGAGTACATAAATTATTTGCCAAACACTTGCAAAAAGATAATATACCTGAATTTTTCGTCAAAAAAGTTATTATAACACTAACTCTATCGGACTCCAGTAAATTCTCAGCATGTGGCGATTTCCAGGGTCATAAAAAAATAAGGCTTGAAAATTTAGCAATATATATATTATTCATTATACATTGCATTTAGTACTATATATAAAACATGTGTAAGCACCAAACCCGTGCATTTTTGCACGGGCTTAAAACTAGTTTGTTTTTAAATTAAAAGCATTAGTGTAAAAATTAGTTTTAGCTATTAAAGTTCGTTACATTAATTATATGACTTTAATTCTCATTTATTTCTTTATATTAAAATATAGAGAAATTTGTAACACTAAATAAATTTATTTGTTTCCTTATAAAACTATGGGTGACATTTGGAGGGAAAATTTTGGATAGACTTTTTCTTTTAGTTTATGGGAGTTTATAAACTGTCAAAGTCTTTTTTGTGGAAAAAGGAGAGCTACCTCTTATAAAACTAAAAAAACATATGGGTAACATAAAGAATATCCCAATTTTATTTAACATGAAATTAATTGTGTTAGACTCGTCTAACTCATACATTTACCATTTATAATATACTTTTATATCACATATCTTGAAATTTTAATGAGATGTAAAAATTATCAACAAATTACAAGGCACGATGTCATTCACTACTCCCAGTTTTAATATTAATATATATATATTCATGACCAGTGGCGGACCCAGAGCTTTATAATTGGGGGTGCACATTTAAATTTATTTTTTTTGCGTATAATATAAAAAAAGCTAATAAGTAAAATTTCTCTGTGTTAAAAGTCAATGGTCGTAAAAAAAAATACAAATAAATGAAATTAATGTCATCGAACAAGCCAGATTTCATGTTCTGAATAGTTCAATACAACATTGTTATCACTTAACAAAAATTAAAAATAAAAAAAATATTCATAGCACAAATAGACAACAAAAAAAATTATTGATAAATTATATAGTTAAATTCATCATATCGAACATGTAATTAACAATCTAAATTACAAAATTGGAATTGAGCAAATTGAATTTGACCGTCTAAGCTAATAGAATTTGAAATTAACAATCAAATTACAAATTGGGAAATTTGAATTTGATATCGGTCGTCGAAGAAGTAAAGAACTAAGTTATCAATATTCATAGCATAAATAGATAACATAGTCTTATAACAAAATTATTGATAAATTAAGTTCATCATCGAGAACTTGGAGTTAACAATCTATACAAAAATGAAAGTGAACGAATTGAAATTGGTCGTCAAAGCAAATAAAATTTGAAATTAACAATCAAAGTACGAAATCCGGAAATTGGAATTTTAATGTTTGGAGCAAATAAGGAGGGACTTGAGGGGAAATTATATAGTTTCAAAAAATAAAGTACTCCAAGGCTCGAACCCCCACCACTTCTCCCACATACAAAGACTTTAACCACTGCACCAAACTACTATTCTTATCCTATATGGCAGGTAAATGCTATACATAGTTAATGTAAACTTTTTTTTTTTTTAAAAAAAATCCCAAAATCCGAGGGGGTGCACGTGCGGTGCTGTGCGACCCCCCCGGTCCGCCCCTGTTCATGACATCTCATGCTAATACTATTACGTTCACTACTTCTACAATTATCATTGTTACTTTAACTACGACGTTATTTTTGCGGTTAAATTCATTTTTTTTGTTGGTTTTATCATGCTTATATATTTAAGTAAATAAGATATTTTCTTTAAATTGATTGGTTATCTAATTAATAATACTTTCTCCCGTTTTTGCTATTGTTACTTTCACTACATTCGTTGTTAATCCTGTTACTTTCACTACCCCGTCGTCATTATTGTTATTTTCACTACTCCTGCATTTGATAATATTAATTTCACTATTACGACTGTTATTACTATTACTATCACTACTCTCGCGGCTATTATTCTTACTTTTACTACTTACATAGTCAGATCACTTAGGTGATTTCTGCTATATTTTCTACTGAGTACATTCAACTAGGTCTTTTGCTCGTGAAATTCACTGAAGCTTTTTTATTTCATAGTATGTATGTTTAACGATGTTGGGAAGTTTTTTAAAAGAGATGGTTGATTGACGGCGGATGAGTGGATCATGTATTTATTCTTATTTTAATATAAAGCAAGTGTACTCTTCTGGAAATAAGCTTAGGGAGATTGCATTTAAAATGTTATGGTAGTGTTACATGCGGACGCGTAGGAGCTTATAATCCATCTATTTAGCGGGACGTTATGTGTGAATTTCAAGGGTCAACAACCCAAAAAAGCTACAGTTACACTCGGTGTATAGAATCTTCTATACACCACGAGTAGTGTTGTGACAAGTGGCAATTGTGGAAATATGAGATAGAATCTTAATTTTTATTTTGTTATATTTTTGGAGCCAAAATTTAAAACTCAAATTTGAAATTTAAAATTTTCAAAAATTATTATATGTATTAGTTTTTCAAATTTGGTACATAATTTTATCTATTTTTTTTTTCTTTATCTCTAACATTGTTATAAAATCGTTTATTTGGTTTACTTAATAGGTATTTTTATCAATTGATGCAATATTATTGTAAATTGATTGAAATGATTACATACTAATATTTTATATGAATGGTAAGATATACGAGTAATATTTTATATTAAATATTATTATTAATGGCAATCTATATGAATGGCAAGATATAATATTTAATCAAAACTCTTAAAATTTCCCTCCCATATTTCTCATATTTCCCTTAAATAATATATTTTTTTCCCTCCAAACCTTTTCATAATTCCCTCCCCAACTAGTAATAGATTCCTCCACATGTTCAATTTTGATTGGTGGTGTATAGAAGATTCTATACACCGAGTGTAACCATAGCATTTTCCGTTACAAAAGTATAACGGGTTACACTCGGTGTATAGAATCTTCTATACACCAAAAGGACTCAATAAATTAAAAATAATTAAATATTCAATAAGCCTCCTTATAATGCATATACCGTTACAAACGTATAACGGGTTACGTACCACCCATGTTGGTAGATATGAGGAAAATAAATTACCTAAAGAGTAGCCAATAACTTGTTACACAAATTTCATTGATGGACACAATCCAACGCATAAAATAAATAGGTCAAATACACACTAAAATACATGGCAAATTACCTAGGAAATAACAATATTTTTGTCCCTATTAGCCTCATGTCGTATTACCTAGGAAATAACAATATTTTTGTTCCTATTAGCCTCATGTCGTATTATTATAGTGTTGGTAATGCAAATTAGATTGTTTCTTTTATTTTTGGGGTTCATTTGGATAATTACAACACGTCCCCATTAATTTCAATCCACAATATTCTTTTAATGGTGAAAGTAACAAAATTAGAACCGGGAGTAGTGAAATTATTAATATTAATGCGACATTAGTGAAAGTATCAATAATTACGGCGGGATTAGTGAAAGAAACAATAATTACGACGGGAGTAGTGAAAGTAACAATAATTACGACGCGAGTAGTGAAAGAGGCGTTTTTGAGCAATTCTATTGGTCAACATCATCTTTTTCAGTTTTTGGAAAGTATATTTTAAGATCTTGCAAGATTACCAAAAATATTTTATGTAATATTTTTAATATCACAACTATTATTTACGTAAGAAAATTTTTTGATCATCAATATATAAAAAAATATAATGCAAAGCATTTCAAAAATTACATATTTGGATTCGTAGCGAAAAATGCTTTCATTGGAGTATAAAGTTTTATTTTAGCTTTAGGAAGAAAAAATATATGTTGCCGAACTTATTTTATACTTTTTTATATTTTATAGTTTTCATTGGAGTATAAGTATGTGAGAATTTTAAAAAAATTATTTTAATTTTTTATTTATTATTCTAATACTCCCTCTACAAACATATTTTCACCAAATTTGCTTTTAGGAGGTCAAAGTTGCCAAACTTTAACTGTAAACAAGTTGGAGAATAAAAAATATTAGATTATAAAACAAAAACATTTACATTTATTTTCATGCCATCTTTCACGAAAAAAAATTTTAAGAAAAAAAAGTAACATATAGACGCTGAAAAATTCGGTCAAAGTGTCGTCTTGGAAACCGCAATCAAGCAATTGGGGTGAAAATAGGTGAGTGAAGGGAGTACTATTATAATAGTTTAGTAACAGTAAATAAATAGTTATTTAACATAAAAAAGATAGTATACTACTTAGTATTTTATTTGTCCCGCATTAAAAAATAATGTAGGTGTGATGAATACTATGTACGTACTCTCTCCTATTCACTCATTTCTTCCCATTTCCTTTTTAGACAAGAATTAAGAAAATGAATGTGGATCACACAAAACATACTACTTCATATACAAATGATTTTGGAACATACAAAGCATACTACCCTACATCCAAATAAGGAAAGAGGGAAGAAAATCCGACTTACCCAATATGGAAAGAGGGAAGAAATGAGTGAATTGGAGGGAGTATAGTTTATAAATAGTAGAATTGTCCACATCGAAAAATTATCATAAGGTGGGATGATCCTATGATTATAAATAAGAGTCATCCTGGTAGTTAAATTGGTAAGAGCACTCTTATCCAACCCTGAAATTAGGGGTTCGATTCTCAACCGCGACATTATGCGATCATTTGGACAAAAAAAAAAAGAGTCATCGTCCTTGGAAATTATGTATCCACCCAAAATATTTTGTGTCTCTTAAGTATTGTCTTATAAAGCTCTTAAAATTTTGTATAATTATTATCTCTGAGAAATTTACATAAATTTACATCATCACAGTACAAATAATAATTTAGCAAAGTATCATAAATAATGATTTTGATGGTGTATTACTTAGTATGTTATTTGTCCCACATTGAAAAATAATGTAGGCGTGATGAACATACTACGCATAAAAAGAGGAATTGTCCCACATCGAAAAATTACATAAGGTAGGGTGATCCTATTATTATAAATAGGAGTCATCCTTGGACTTAAGTATCCACCCAAAATAATTTGAGTCTCTTAAGTATTGTCTTAGAGAGCTCTTACATGTTTGTATTAAAAAATAATTTAGAAAAGTATCATAAATAATAATTTTGATGATGTACTACTTAGTATGTTATTTGTCACACATTGAAAAATAATGTAGGCGTGATGAATATAATATGTATAAAAAAGAAGAATTGTCACACGTAGAAAAATCAACATAAGTTAGGGTGATCATATGATTATAAATATGAGTCATTATTGAAACTTATGTATACATTCAAAATCTTTTGAGTCTCTTAAATATTGTCTTAGGGAGCTCTTACAAGTTTGTATTACCGGACCATATCCACATTAGTAAAACTTACATCATCAAAAATTAATTTAGGAAAGTATCATAAAAAAAGTTAATTTTTTTAAATTATTTCAATATACATTTCCTATATTATATTCAAGTGGTGTTTATAATTTTTATATAGAAACTTTTACATTTCATTTCACAAAAAAAAATGTAAAAATGAGTCATCATTCGAACGTAGATATCAAACCAAATATTTTGAATCTCATAAGTATTGTCTTGCAGTGTTCTTAAAAGTTTATATTATTATCTCCACCTTAATGAAATTTACATTATCAAAATTAATTTAGGAAAGTATCATAAATAATAAATTTAATGGTGTACTACTTAATATGTTATTTGTCCCACATTGAAAAATAATGTAGGTGTGGTGAATATATACTATGAATAAATAGAAGAATTCACATCGGAAAAATATCATAAGATGGGTGATAATGTGATTATAAATAGGAGTCGTTCTTGAAACTTAGATTTCAACCCAAAATCGTTTAAGTTTCTCAAATATGGTTTAGAGAGGTCTTAAAAGTATAAAATTATTCCACATCAGACAATTAGCACAAGGTGGGGGTGATTCGTGGTAATAAAAAATGCTATCATTAAAGTATAAAATCTCATATTACTTGCACATACTTGGTGTAATTCTTAGTATGTTATTTATCCCGCATTGAAAAACAATGTAGGTTTGGTAAATATACTACCTACAAATAGTAGAATTGTTCCACATCAGACAATTAGCATAAGGTGAGGTGATCTTATGATTATAAATATGAGTCATATTTGGAACTTATGTATCAACCCAAAATCTTTAGAGTCTCTTAAGCATTGTCTTAGAAAACTTAATTCTTATGTATCAGCAATCATTTTTTGGGGGGAATGTATCAGTCAAAACATATGCAAACCTAATAAATGATTTGAACGGGAGAGTCACGTTAATATTGTCCGGATCATAATTTAAGTCAAATATAACTTGAGTCTTGGCAAGGTTGGTAAAATATAGTTAAAATAGAAGTTGACTCAATATATCAATATTATTTTCTTAAAAATTATATTTTATTATAGTCTTATAAGTTAATTGTTATAGAAAATTTATGAAAATGACATTAATGTAAACCCGTGCATCGCACGAGCATAAAATCTAGTAATTTAATATAAGTTAAGTTAAAGTTATTGAACTTTTCTGAACTGAACTTAAAAGAGTTGAACTGAACTTATAAGTGCTGAACTAAACTTATAAAAGCTGAACTGAACTGAACTTAATTTTGGCTGAACTTTTCTGAACTTAACTTAACTTATATGAGCTGAACTGAACTTAAAGAGGGTAAGTTTAAGTCTAAGAGAACGGGGCTTACGCGGCCAACACCCTACCTATTACAGAACATACACCACGTATATATATATATATAATTAAAGAAATGGAAAAATAGTTGTCCTCTCCATAAAACATGGCAATAACATGGTGAATAAATTATCTCTCAAATTTTTTAATGAGAAGAAGAGTCATCCCCTATTCCCCTATATCTTGGGTGTATAAGGCTTAAACTACATATGGATTATATATATACCCCCTTAAAACCCTCTTTTATTTCCTCCAAAGTTTCTAACACTCAAAATAAGGTCATTCATCTCTTAATTCAATCTCTTATAAAAAAAATATATATATATCCTATACCTTAAACGAGGTAACATCCTCTTGCGTAATTTCTACTTTTACCATTTTGCCCTTGTTTATTATACTTAGCACAATTACCCTTCCTGCTTTATTTTTTATGCATTTTGTCCTTACCCTAATTTTCATTGTTATCACTTACCACAAAAATGTAAGAATACGTGGAAATACTTTTGCTACCATACTTTTGTCCGCACATTAATTCCTCTGCAAACATAGAGGAGCTCATGTATGTATATTAAACAAAAAAGATTCATTATATACTACTCACTTCTATTCAAAATAACATTCCTTCTTTAGTTTCTAATCTATTCACAATACCTTCCCTCTTTATACTTATTTTAATCACCTTACCCTACAACAATACTCATACTTTATCTTATTTTAATCATCTCACCCTACAACAATAATTATTTTAATCATCTCACCCCCACAATAACACGCCACAATATATATTCTCTCTCTCCAATCACCCCACCCCACCAAAATACTTTACCTTATTTAATTATCAATCCTTAATTTTTGTGTGAAACTCAAACGTAAATGTTATTATGAATATGAGGGAATATTAGTTTTTCAGCAAAGACGAGTGGGCCAATGTACTTCAAGTGTGCAGCCCGAGCATCGCCGGGCCAAAGAACTAGTATATATAAATGATGGGAAATAATGTAAAAATGGTGATGTTTGTAGTAATAACAATGGTGAGCCTCCATTATAGTCTAGTATTGGAAATCGAAGATCGTGATGTGGAACTCGATGTAGATTATATAGTCAACACGACAATATGCGAAGGGCTAGCTAATCCAACTACTACAACTCCGAAGACCCTCGAGTGCGTAAGTAAGATTAAAAATGGTGAGGTGAAGTCCGAATGCTGTAGATTATTGTCCGAGCAGCTTGATCGTGATTTTTTAGCTACGGCTGATCAACGAACCGATTTTGCGTGCTTCGTTCTCCAAAGTCATCCCCACGTATGTCACCGCAAAGACCCCGTATGTATCAAAAAGTTTTACCATCGTATTCGAGACGAAGTTACCCTCAATTTTGCAAAATGCGAAAAGCTAGCTTCAAAAACATACTCTAAGTGTGCAGATATGATTAATAATGCTGAAGCGAGTTCAGAATGTTGCAGTTTAATGTCCGATCAGCTTGATTATGAAGCTACGGCTGATCAACGAGCCCAGTTTGCGTGCGTCGTCTCCCACGAAATCGACTCCAATACCACTCCGAAAACTCCCCGTGTATCAGACAGGTTCACCATCTTGGTTGACACCTGCTTGCCTTCTTTGTTGCACAATGTCACCTGCACTTGATGCTCGTTTAATTCTGCTTGTTCATGCTTTCCGTCTTATATTTGACACTATTTATGTTTTGGTTTGCAACTTTTGTATTCCCATCCGTTTGATCTATGCCTTATATATTTGTTATCAGCGCATTAATTAAGAGTTTGAGGAATAAAACTAAAACATTTACAAAGGAAATACGATAGCAAAACTCGAATCTCCCATATGCGGCCTTTAATAAGAGTTATTACACTACTACAAAAACATGCTATAACAACGGTTAAAAACCGTTGTAATATTAAAAAGCGGACGTTGTTAAAGCCTCCGTTGTTAAAGGTTTTAACAACGGTTCAGATTTAATGCAAAAACCGTTGTGAATATTTTTAACAACGGTAAAAAGTCGTTGTTATTACTAGATAACTGTTGTTAAAACGTGTGAATAATTTTGGTGGGAAAGATACAACAACGGTTCTGTTAAACGACACCGTTGTTAAAGGTATGATTAATTTTGGTGGGAAAGATTATAACAACGCTTTAGTTTTTCAAACCCGTTGTAAATATAGTTAATTACAACGGAATATACTAAAGAAGCCGTTGTGGAAAGTTTTAATAACAACAGGTATATCAGAATACACCGTTGTTAAAGGTATGATTAGTTTTGGTGGGAAATATGTAACAACGCTTTTAATGAATTTTAAAAAAACCGTTGTTATTATTTTTATTATTGTTTTTGAAAAAATTGTAATTTGTTCCCCTGCCAGTGAAAATCCTGCATAAATCAGCAGCAGTAGCAGCACGCATAAACCACTTTCAGCAGCAGCAAAATGATATATATATATATATATATATATATATATATATATATATATATATATATATATATATATATATATATAGAGGCGGGATCTCGTGAGTTTGGTTCTTATGGTGAATTTGTACTAATAAAATTTCAGCCATTGGATCTACTTAACTAATAGCTTAGATCAATACTGAGATTATACCTATACTAATAATAAATATAAAAGGAAAACATAAAAACAAAAGGAAAACAAAACGCAAAAACAAAAAATTGACGGCGGAAAGAGAAATAAGAATTCATTATATTTTTTTCTCTCTCTCTAAAAAATCCAGTCTCTCTCTAAAACTCTGTTTCAGCTACCTCACAAAGCATCATCGTCGATAATCAAACCAGCAAAAAATCCAGAATTACAGCATGCAAAACGAAGTAAACAACGCGATAGTTTCTATGGATACAGGTAATAATCTATCGTGAGGATAATGATCGATTTTTTCAATTTAAAAGTTGTTTCGCAGTAATTCAATTTTTATAGTTATAGTTATTGTTATTGTTGTTGTTACTGTTATTAAGAAAAAAAATTCAAGTAATTGTTATTATATTATCGTTATGCTAGTGCTACTGTTATTGTTATGTGATGCATGATTACTATTATTGTTGTGTTATTGTTATATATGAATCACGTTAAGGTTATTGTTACGTTAGTTGCTATGTAATTTCTATTGATCTCGTCATACATGAATCGTCGTACAGTTATATTATTGTTATTTTATTGTTATGTTGTTATTGTTATGTTATTGTTTTGTTCTTATTGCTATTGTTATTGTTATTGTTATTGTTATGCTGTTATTGTTATGTTTTTATACTAATGTTATTGTGATGTTATTGTTATGTTTTTATACTAATGTTATTGTGATGTTATTGTTATGTTTTTATACTAATGTTATTGTGATGTTATTGTTATGTTTTTATACTAATGTTATTGTGATGTTATTGTTATGTTTTTATACTAATGTTATTGTGATGTTATTGTTATGTTTTTATACTAATGTTATTGTGATGTTATTGTGATGTTATTGTGATGTTATTATGTTATTGTTATGTTATTGTGGCAGATATCTCTACTGTATCTGTTCTGGATATTTCTACTGTGTCTGTTGCGGAAAATACAATTCCAACATCTGGTGAATCATCAAATGGCAATATGTCTTCCACCCCAACTTGTACACAAGGGGAAGATGAGTTTATTTCTTCGCTTCAATACAGTAGCACACCAGGAGGTAGTGAACGATGGATACGAACTGTTGAAGCGGAGTTTACGCCTAAGCTTGGCATGTCCTTTTCAACAGTGGACAAGGGGCTGGAGTTCTATAAAATATATGCCTTGGCGTGTGGCTTTGATGTGAGAAAACACACAAATGGGACCGCAAAGGGCGGTGTTCTCCTAAAACTAATAGTGTGCAACAAGCAAGGAGAAAGGGATATGAAAAGGAAACTCCGTCTACAATCAGCAAATTATGAAGTTGGTAGTTCGAGTACAACAGAACAAAAAATGCCAAAGACTAGACAGCCAAAGAAGCACAAACTGTTAAGGTGTCACTGTCCTGCCAAGATGAGATTGAGAACCATTCCCCCTCCAGCTGACAAGCCAGGAGAGGAACCTACACATATTGTCGACCAATTTGTAGAGGTTCACAACCATGCGCTTTACTCTATTAGAAATAGAGAATTCCAAAAGCTGTCGAGGGAACTCAATGCCTACCATAAAAAATTGATTATTGATCATTCGAAGCTGAACATAGGAGCAACAACAACTTACAGAATGGTGAAGGAGAATTCAAATGGCTATCAAAACATCGGAGCGTCTTTGATAGACTTTAAGAATTTCAAGAAGGATGTAAAGTGTTACATCGGAAGTAATGACGCTACCATGTTCATTGATAACTTCAAGCACCTTGCTGAAACAAAGGGCTTCTACTTTGCTTATGATGTGGATGAAACCAAGTGCTTAACGAAGGTTTTTTGGGCAGACAAAGAAGCTCGAAACAACTACCGATTGTATGGTGACACAATATCCTTTGACCCAACATACGCGACAAACAAGTACTTTATGGTCTTCACTCCCTTCACGGGGGTAGACAACCACAAAAAATCAATAACTTTTGGAGCTGGTTTACTGGAACATGAGGATGACATATCGTTCAAATGGATCTTCAACAAGTTTTTGGATGCAATGGAGGGTAAGGAACCTCAATGTATCATCACTGATCAGTGCCCTGGCATCAAAAAAGCATTTCCCCTTGTATTTAAGAGTGCTAGGCAAAAATATTGCATGTGGCACATAATGCAAAAGATGGCTGAAAAAGCAGGGAAGACACTGTGCAGTGAGACTGATTTTCTGACCAAGATAAATGCAGTTGTTTGGGACATTGATCTAGAGCCCAATGAATTTGAGGAAAACTGGAGAAGTGTTATTTCTGATCATGCCCTTGAAGAGAACAGTTGGCTGTCGGCCATGTTTTCAATAAGAGACAAGTGGATATCTGCCTACTTTCGGGACTTGCCGCTTGGTTGTTTTCTGAGGACTACACAGAGGTCTGAAAGCGAAAACAGCTATTTCAAGAGATTTGAAAACCATTTTGGAACACTAGTGGAATTTTGGATGAGGTTCAATTCTGCAATGGAACAACAAAGGTACAATCAGAAGAAGTTAGATGCTGAAAATGAACATAGTATGGTCGAAAAAATCAGCCCATTGAGATTGGAGGAGCATGCATCTCTGATTTACACCCATGCTATTTTTACTGAGTTTCAGAAGGAGGTGAAACACTCTATTTGTAGTATGGGAAATGAAGGTTTGACTGTTAAAGATGAGGTTGAATCACATCTGGTGGATGATGGGTTGAAAAATAGGAGTTTCCTGGTAGAATATAATGCAGCAAATAACGAAGCAAAATGTTATTGTAAGTTGTTTAAGAGGAGGGGTTTCGTTTGTAGGCATGTAATTTGGGTGTGGAAAGGTAGAAAGGTATACCAGATACCTGAACCTTATATTCTCACACGATGGACCAAAAAATCGTACAGACCTATTGTCTATGATGAAAATGGAAAAGTCATTGAGGACTTTGATGAGGTTGACGTCAGGAAAATCGAAATGTCAAATGTTTGGTCAGAAATTTATAAAACGGTTGGGCTGCTTGACAGTGGTGAGCTAAAGAATATGAAGGAATTTTCTAAATTGCTGAAACAGTTCAGGGAGACAGTGGTAGGGGCAGTAGAGAAAAAATCAAAAAACAAGGAAATTGAGGATCTCCTCGGCTGCAAAGCTCCACAGGAAATTGACATACTACCGCCACATAAGGCAAAGAACAAGGGAAGTGGGAAAAGACAAATGTCGTCAAAAGAGAAGGCTGTAAGGAAAACAGAAAAGAGGAAGAGAAGGTGTGGTAACTGTAAAAGGTGGGTAAACCACAACAGCAGAACTTGTAACCTTCCTTTTGTAGAGGATCTGCCCTCTGACGATGATGAACGTGAAACAGACGACGAAGAGGTATCAATCTTCTCTTTTGTTTTCTTTGTTTGTGGTTTGTGCACAACTACAATGACTAACACAGTAACACACATGATAACATTCATACACACATGATAAAATGCTACTTGCTGTTAAAAATTACAGGAGGAATCATCTGATGCATGAAGTGAGCAAGGAAAAACACATGGAATAATATGATGCATGAAGAGATAACCTGAAGTATTTTTAAATTTTTTCATTATATATGGATTTAATAATATTGTCAAGATACATTAAACATTACCATTGCATGAAACGAGTGAAAACTCTATTTTATATTTCAAGCTTAATAATATATTAGAATAACATCACAATAACACAGCAGTAACACTGCAGTAACAACACAATAACACTGCAGTAACACTGCAGTAACAATACAATAACACCACAATAACACCACAATAACACCATAATAACATTCGAGTAACACTTAGGTAACAGAAAATTAAAACTAAAAGGCAATTAACTGCTGACATTCTCTATTAACTGCTCCAATTAACTGCTAAAACTAGAAGGTTTATTGATTAAAAATATTTAAAAGGTCATTAACTGCTGCAAACTTCTCTAATTCCTATCTAGAAAAAATAACTGATGACATTCTCTAATAACTGCTGCAAGTTTCTCTAATTGCTTATAAATACCTGTATCAACAATCAAATTTATTCAGTCATTCTCCAAACGAAAAAAAAAAAAACAGAAGACCAAAATACCGGTACTTTACATTCCTCTGCATAAGGTAATCTCCTATCTATTTTTATTTTATTTTTTATGTTATCCAATTTTTTAATACTTTGATATATGTTCTCAAGGCGTAAAGGATAATGTTTTCCATTGTTCAGAATGAGTTCCATAACAGACAATAACCAAATATCTCCATTAGAGGAAGCACTGGATAAAGCAAATAAGAAGATAGAATCGCTTTCGATAGAAATACTGGAAGCCCTAACCAATGTTGAGGCGGCTGAGGCACGTGAAGAGTACATGCAAAAAGAACTGGACAGTCTCGAGGCACAAATAAAGTTTCTTAAGGCGGAGAAAGATGGTATGCGTAGGCAGTTGGAGGAAAAACAGTACACAGAAGCAGACATGGATGGTCAATTTGTCGCTGGTGTCAAGGCTCTAAAGAAGTCATATACTCGTGTCAATACTTCAATTCCTGAAAATTGGTCGGCAGTTCATGAAGCCATGGAACTAATGCACGCATACAAAAAAAACCTTAGGGATGACTTCCTGGAGGGTGAGAGCAGTGTGCAAGGCCCACAGAACAAGCAACCGAGAAGGGAATGAAGAATTACTAATGTGTTTTAGCGTTCTGTTTTTTAGTATTTGTTCTTTCAAACTAATGTGTTTACTTTATCAAGGAATGATTCTATTAACGTTTTAAGTTAGTCTACTAATGTGTTCATGCACTTAAATTTAGTGTATTTTCATTTCATAATGTTACAACTGAATAACACTAACACAACAATAACCCAACGATAACACCACAATAACACCACAATAACACGACAATAACACCACAATAACAACACAATAACACCACAGTAACAACACAATAACACGACAGTAACACCACAGTAACATAACAAAACAATAAACAATAACACAAGAATAACCGTATATTAACAATACAATAACACCACAGTAACAATAACAAAACAATAAACAATAACAGAAGAATAACACTACAATAACACCACAGTAACACCACAGTAACACCACAATAACACTACAATAAAACTACAATAACACTACAATAACACCACAGTAACACTACAGTAACACTACAGTAACAGAACAATAACACCACAGTAACAATAACAAAACAATAACACAAGAATAACACCACAGTAACAGAACAATAAACAATAACACAAGAATAACATCACAATAACACCACAGTAACAACACAATAACAGCGCAATAACAGTTACTCAAGAGAATAACCGTATATTAACAATACAATAACACCACAGTAACACCACAGTAACAATAAACAATAACACAAGAATAAAACTACAATAACAACACAGTAACACTACAGTAACAGAACAATAACACCACAGTAACAGTTGATAAACTGTTCAAAACACCAGAAAAACGCAACAGTTGAGAAACTTAAGAATTTAGAAAACTACATTAACAATCTTTTTTGTAGATACTACAATAATACTTACTACAATAGGTATAACACCAATAATCAACAGTGAAATAAAAGCCTAAAACTGTGACAACCCTCGCGAATGCGGAATATAAAACATACAAGCATGTGAAATAATATGCGGAAATATGAAGTTTTAAAAACTTTTATACATGCAAGATAGATAAAACGAGGAGTGTCAAAATATTACAAACTAAGTACGAAAATACAACAAAGAGACGGAGTCTCTCAAAATGTTAGCAAAGAACAAGTGTTTAGCAAACTAGCTAATTAACGACTAGAGGTTAATCTTCCAGGGACAACGCCCGCTAGCTCACACCCGAACCCAAAATAGTCAAGCAAAAGCATCCATGCAAGCCAACCTGCTTCCTTCATGAAAAACATGAACGCCACAGTCATGGGGATTAACTCCGGGTTCTCCAGTCATATCACATTAAACGTACATAGAAGGACATAACGAACGTAAAATCATGCATAGATGAATTACATGTTGAGATACGATAAGAATAAATAGGGCAATTCGATAAATGAATGATAAGAGCATACTGGAATACAAATCTGAATTCCATCATGGTTATTCAAAAACTTCGGAGAACGTCTTAGCAACCGAATACGCTCACTAGGGCTTCTGCATCTCGCCGTTTACGGTATAATTTTTGATAATATTGAGACTCGACAGACAAACCAAGTCAAGACATGCGATGATTACAATAGATCCAACATATTATCGTCCATTCACGAACCAAGACATTGACGGTGCCAAATCATGCAATGACCATGAACAATATCATGAAATCACGCATTCAAAGACGACACAAGACGACATATCTCACGGTAAATGAACCGCACTAGCATCGTGTACATGGCAAGTATGATTAACAGGCATCCACGGGATATAACATTTCCCTGAACTCATACACGATCACATTGTCGTAAATGGACTAATTTCCTCCGGGTAGGAACGATAATTAAACGAACGGCTCCTAATCGTAAACCTGGCCATATTCTTTCTCGGATCAAAATTTTCCGATCGCATGCGATAAACGTTTCGCATCCACAAGACTCCTGTCCGTACAAAGAAAACGCCTAGTACCAAATTTTGTAGATCAATTCACGAAAGAGGCGGAAAAGAGCTCACGCTCATAACAGCGGTACGCTACCGCAAATACCGACCCACTCGCAATTACACACATTTGACCCGTGTCGATCAACAGCAATCTCTCAACTCCAACCACGGCGTCGTAATGCCCACTTACACATGCAATTAAGCAGTAGGATACCTCTCCGGTTCCGACATTCCGCCTTACGAACGGGAAGGTAGCCAAGGAAATGAGAGTACAAAGCACAAGACAAAACAGTGCTCAAACCGTATCATTTGTAAAAACTGACTCAAAGTGGGACATAGCAAAAACCGTCACAAAACATGTGATACAAGCGAATGAAATATCATATATCCAAAATATCAATATCATAAGCCACTACGTAAAATTATACGTTAAATGAACCATCGGAAATATTATAAATGAAAACCGTAAACAAAATTTGCAAAGAACTTCCAGCATGTGCCAGCCGGTCAGATGGACCGGCTGCCGGTCTACCGGCTCAGGCCAAACAACATATGAAAATCAACTTGAAAATGCAGTGTGTCCCAGCCGGTCAAGTGGACCGGCTGCCGGTCACCCGGCAGCGGACCAAAGCATATGAGAAAATCAAAGGGAAAGTGATATAAGCATGATATATAAATTTAACATTGATAAACATGCAACAATACATGTTTACATAAGCATTAGACCAAGTTTAAGAAGCATAGTAAATAGGAAACATAGATCTTGTCTCGAAACAACAAGTTTGGAAAACTAACTAAAACAAGGGTCCACTTCAAACGGTCATAACTAGAGTTCTAGACATGAAAATACAGAAATTCCAAGTCGAGGTGATAGCTTATCCTCTTACGGTTCCAACGAATGGTCACAAGCCCAAAAGAAGCAAGTAACGAAGGAGATATGATCATTCTACAAAAAAGGGCCGGTGCAGTGAGTCCCTGCCGGTCAGTTGAACCGGCGGCCGGGTACCCGGCTGAGAACACTTCTACCCGAGAACAACAAACACCATTTCTATCATTTCCAATTTTCATAATTCACTTCTAACAACTATCAACAATCAATAATCATCATCAAAAATCATCAACTAACAACAATCATTATCAATAACATAAATCCTAAGCTCACTAATCGTATTCTAAATACGAGTTCTAACATATAAAGCATGTAAAACACGTAAATGATATCGAGTAACCCTTCACCGTTACCTTTACGCGTCTTTAATCGATTCTAGACCTTCCTAGTCTCCACCTACATACAATTAGATAATAAAAGATGAATATCATTCACCTTGAGAAAGACGGATAATTTAAAAAGCGAGAAAGACGGTAATTTTATTACCAATAGGGATAGAGGAAGCTAAGAGGGGAAGAATAAGACGAACTTACGAGAATTTGAGTGAGAAACGAATGAGATACGATGATTATAAGATCGGATCAAAGATGGAGGCAAGGGTTTGATGGTTTCTTAAGGAAGAAGGAAAGTTTTGTGTTTGTGTGAATGAAAAATATGTTAAGTGTAGTATGAGATATTTAAGTGGAAAAGTCAAGAAAAAGTCAAAGTCGCCTTAAGACGGGATTCACATGGAATCTCGCGGAAATTCCAAATACGAACTCGGAAATTCTAAATTCGACTCGGAATAATAAATTCTAAATTAAAACTTAAATTCACTGAAAAGTATCCGTAAAATATTTTCATTATAAAAATAGGGTACATTTCCGGGTGTTACAAAAACTACTAGTTCAGTTACAAAAGATACTTAATCTACTTTATACACAACCTTCAACGGTACAACTTCATCTCCAGAAATTGCATCTTGATTTGTTGAAGGAATGTTCACTTTGTACTTCCTTGCATTTAAAAGAATACTCAAAATATGAGGTTTCTTTAGCTCCTGCTTTTTTACATTTTCCAGGACAAAATTCCTGTACTGATTCATATCCGCCAACATTAGAGAAGTAGCTATTTCAGCACAGTAGCTTCTACGTGATACCTTCACCCCCAGGTCCGACTTGAATTCAGTTCCTTCATATTGAGCCATGGTATAGAGCATGAAACACCCGGACTCGTCGTTGTTCGGCTCCTTCTTTTTCCAATCGAACTTGACATCACGAACTTCAAAATCTGCACAGTCTGAATCCTTGATGATGTTTTTCATCTTTAAATAAAGACGCATGTGGTCGCGCTGAACATAAGAGGATATAAGAAAATGATAAGGTCATAATATAATAAGCATACAAAAACCAAAAAGAAACAGTAAAAATTATAAAGCACTGACCAAAATCTCTGCCAACTTGAACATATCCGGATATTCGTCTTCTTTGTAAAGGATGTTGTCCAATAAATCTGTGGACTGGTTGATGAAATTTATGCACACACATGCGTAATGATCATTGAGAAAAATAGGCAAGAAGATAAGATCGGAGTTCAGATGACATTTTCCATAGCAGCAATTTATAAAAGTATCCCAAGATTGGAACAACCTATTAGTAGCTTCCTCATCAATGCTTGAGGCGTAATAGTTATCTAACAAACAATAAAGCATGTCCTGCTGCAAAGCATAATGAAAATCATAATTACAAAATTATCACCAAATAATGACGAATAAATAGCTACTCAATAAATGGATTAACAAAACACAAAACGCTAACCATATGACGAAGTCCAAAGAACATCGTGCTCGGTTCTGATCTTTGTTCAAACTCCAACGAATTCAAAAGAGTTGACCAGCACTCCACTACTCTTGTTGACATTAAAGGGTCTGGAAGTATTGACAGAAGATCATTCCTGTCCAAAAACAAGCATTCACCTTCGTTGTATGCCACAAAAATCTCCCTGAAAATGGGGAATAAAATATAATAAGAACACTACAATAACACTATGATAACAATAGAATAACACTACAAGAAAAAAACAGATTAAACACTAGACAAAAACAGTACAATAACAGTACAATAACAGTACAATAACAGTACAACAACACTACAGTAACAATACAACAACACTACAATAACACTACAATAACACCACAATAACACTACAGTAACACCACAATAACACTACAGTAACAGTACAACAACACTACAATAACACTACAATAACACCACAATAATACTTTAGTAACAGTACAACAACACTACAATAACAATACAGAAACACTAGCCTAACAATACAGAAGCCTAATTTTTGGAAAAGAAAACAGAGAAAACAAAAAGAAAACGTACGTTAGCGACAAACCAAAATCATCCAGGAAACACAGGTCCACCACTTGCTTCCGCAACTTGAGCATCTTAGAGAGCAATTTTTGGCTTTTCCTCATGAAGACCGATACTAGAAGTATCTGATTATCTTCTTCCCCGCAATCAAGGGAGCAACCAAGCCCATCATCTGCCATCCCCCTTTTGCGGCTACCCAAAACCGACTTTAAGCTCTTAGGGGTGTCGCCCTTAATGTTAACAGGCTCGGCTGGAGGTGTACTAACAGAAGCGGATGCTTCAACGGTGCTGGTGACAGTAGACTTGGCACCAGAGACAGATGGAGACTGCGAATTTTTCAACTTCTTACAAGAAGTTTTCTTCCTGGCAATGGACTTACGTTTTTTACCCTTTTGAGACGGCCTACATTCTTCAAGCTCAATAAGCCGTTTCTCCACAAGATTGTTCAGCATTGCCTCTTTTTTGTTGCCCAGCTGGGACAGAGTGTTTATGAAGTCATCCCGGCCCTCGTTCAAATCAGACAACGTTAACAAGGCAGTGATCTCAGCTCGGTAAAGGTCTCTAGAATCAGAGTTGCCCAAGTTGCACTAAAAAAGATTCCCTCGATAAAAGAGCATGTGCAACATCATATATACACCACAATCCAAGCTGACATGGTCACTGGTTTGCCAGCTAAAAGGGATGTTCACAATCTCATAATCTTTTACCTCAGCCCCTCGGGGAACTCCATTTTCAACAAGAAAATCAGACATTATGTTTAACTACAAAACAAACCAAAAACAACCATTCATAAGCAACAATATCACTACTTGTATTATTTATCTTTTTTCAAAATAAAATATAGTAAATCACTTACAACAGTATGGCAATACAAGCCAATATCAGAATCCTTCCCATAAAATAAAAGCTTTTTGTATACATTATAAAGATATTCAACCTTACGCTTGGTAAAGTTGATACACAAACAGCTAAAGTGGTCACCCAGGTGAAGTGGGATAAAAATCTGAGAAATATTTTAAAATTAAAATAATTAGAGAACTGTAAAAAAAAAAAAAAAAAACAGAAATAGCAGTGTAAAAATAATAACACCACAATAACAACATAATAACACCTGCAGTAACACCTGCAGTGATACCCACAGTAACACCACATTAACAACATAATAACACCGCAATAACAAAGGAATAACACCACAATAACATAACCATAACATCCATGTTTCTACTAAATGATCTAGATCATAGAATTACTTAAAAATTCAACTGTTCAAAACGAAGAACAAATAAAAAATAGAGAAACATACCAGATCAGAATTAAGATCACATTGTTTCTTGTTGTTCCTTATACAAGAAAGAAATGCGGACTTAACTTCATCCACCAACAAACTTTTAGGAGTCTTCTCATCCTTGGTGGGACTACATATTCGAAGCAATGATTGCTACAATAAATGTGAAACAAGAACTTGAGTTGATCTACAAAATGAAAATAAATGAACTATCCACACTCTATATACAAAAACTAACCATTTGAGTCAGGCCAAAGAAAAGTCTGCTCAGATCTACTGAGATACACGTATCATTCAGAAACAACTGTGACAACCCTCGCGAATGCGGAAATATAAAACATACAAGCATGTGAATTATATAGCGGAAAATACGGTATTTTAAAAACCTTTATACATGCAAGATAGAAAAATACGAGGAGTGTCACAGTATTACAAACTAAATAAAAATACCACAAGAGACGTAGTCTCTCAAAGTGTTAGCAAAGAACAAGTGTTTAGCAAAACTAGCTAATATCGTTTAGAGGTGAAAACTTCCAGGGACAACGCCCGCTAGCTCACACCCGAACCCCAAAACATCATATCCAAAAAGGCATCCAAGCAAGCAACCTGTTCATTCATGAAAAACATGAACGCCACAATCAGTGGGGAGTAACTCCGGGTTATCCCAGCCATATCACCTTTAACGTACATATAAGGAAATACAAAAGTAGAGCATGCATATATAGATATACATGTGAGTTACGATAAGAAAATATAGGCAATACAATATATAATGAAAAGATCATGTGGAAATCAATTCCGAAACCATCATGTTATTCAAAGACTCGGAAAAGACACCCTTAGGCAACTATATACTCACTAGGGCTTACATCTCACCGTTAGCGGCATATACTTGATAAGATTGAGACTCGACAAACAAACCATACCAAGTCATTCAATGATCAATCATATAATCATTCATCCAACCATACCAATATATTGACGACATCTCTCACGGTAAATGAAACGCACGAGCATCGTGTACAATAGCAAGACAAGCCAATGGAAGCTCACGGAATAAGACGTTTTCCGGAACCGTATACGATAAGACGTTTCGTATACTCATGACCTAGACAAAACAAGTTCACAGGATAAGCCGTTTCCTGGAATCATGTACGATAAGACGTTTCGTACACACAAGACTCTAATCCTCTCGGTAGGACGACGATAATAATACGGTCCTAGTCTAAACCTGGCCAGACTCTCGGGATAAGACGTTTCCCGATTCGACATGTGGTAGGACGTTCCACATCCAAGACTCGGTCAATCATAGACGCTGAGTACCCCAAATTCGGTCAACCTTCACGAAAGAGGCGGAAAGAGATCTATAGTCAAAAGTCAAGCTATTACGCTACATGCAATAACACCACCTCGCAAGTATACAACATTTGACGGTCGGGTCGACCAACGCATTGCGTTCGCCTCCTAACAACGTCGTCATATCCCCACTAAACATGCATACAAGCATCAAGGATACACCACATCGCTCCGACATTCCAGTATAACGAGTATAAGGGTGTAGCCGGGAAATGAGAGTTCATAGCACAAATCATTAGTGCTCAAATCATACATTTGTAAAAACCGACTCAAAGTGGGAACATACCAAAAACCGTCACAAAACATGTGAATAGGGAATCATATAAGTTTAAATATGATAAAAATGAGTCAATACATGATACATAAGCATTAGAACAAGTTTATGAAGCATAATGAATAAAAACATAGATCACCTCTCCAAAACAACATTGTTTGGAAACCAACGAAAACAAGGGTCCACTTCAAACGGTCATAACTAGAGTTCTAGACATGAGAATGCAGAAATTCAAAGTGGAGGTCATAGCTTATCCTCTTACGGTTCTAACGAATGGTCACAAGCCCAAAACAAGCAAGTAACGAAGGAGATATGATCATTTTACGAAAAAGGGTCAGTGCAGTGAAACTGCACAAGTCACGACCGTGACTTGTATTTCACGACCGTGAGATGTGTTACCAAATCACCCGTGAGCCTTCACCAAAATTCAATCCTATCATTTCCAATTCTCATAATCCATTTCTAATACTATCAACAATCAATATTCATCATCAACAATCATCAAACAACAACAATCATTATCCATAACATAATTCCTAACTTACTTATCGTATTCTAAATACGAATCCTAGCATATAAAGCATGTAAAACACGTAAATGATACCGAGTAACCCTTCACCGTTACCTTTCCGCGTCTTTAAACGGTTACTAAGCTTTCCTAATCTCCACCTACATAATATTAGATAATAAAAGATGAATATCATTCACCTTGAGAAAGACGGATAATTTAAAAAGCGAGAAAGACGATGATTTTAACATCAATACGGATAGAGGAAGGTTAGGGAAGAAGAATAAGACGAACTTACGTGAATTCTATCAAGTAACGAAGAAGTTACGATGATTCAAAGATCGAAAAATGAATGGAACAAGGGTTTTGATTTTCTTATGAAGGAAGAAAAGGGGAATTGTGTTTGTGTAGGAATTTAGGTTAAGGAGTATGAGTATAAGTAAGGAAAAAGTCAACCAAAAGTCAAAGACGGTTCGAAAGTCAAGAAAATTCAAAGACGACTTAAAATTCAAGAAAAGTCAAAGACGACTTAAAATTTCAAGAAAAGTCAAAGACGACTTAAAATTCAAGAAAAGTCAAACTCGACTCAAAAGTCAAGAAAAGTCAAACTCGACTCAAAAGTCAAGAAAAGTCAAACTCGCCTTAAAACGGGATTTTCATGGAATCTCAAAGAAATTCCAAATACGAACTCGGAAATTCTAAATTCGACTCGAAACATAAAAAGCTAATTTAAAACTTAAATTCGCTGAAAATATTTCGTAAAATATTTCTACTAGAAAAATAGGATACATTTCCGGGTGTTACATCACCCCTCCTTTAAAAAAGTTTCGTCCTCGAAACTTGAGAGTAGAAAACAAAAGTATCAAGGATAAGAATCGGTTTTCAAAATTAATACGAAAACTTTTATAAGGGAAACATTTATGAAACGAAGTTCATCTAGAAAACGGTTTAAAGAAGAATTTTCATTAGAATTTAAAACTTACTAACGTTTGTTTTGAACTTCGATTTCACTATTTCGACTTTAATTTGATTTGGATAATTAGAGTTCTCGTTCGCGACGAGCATTCTTGTGATCCGTAAATAGAGTTTCGAAACTCTATTTACGGATCACAAGAATGCTCGTCGCGAACGAGAACTCTAATTATCCAAATCAAATTAAAGTCGAAATAGTGAAATCGAAGTTCAAAACAAACGTTAGTAAGTGCAGGACTAGTCACCAGACGTCTCCAATAACAAGTCCAAACATCCAACCAAACGCAAAATCCAGGTATAAAAGCGAAAGAAGTCTATTTTCTCCAAAAAGAAGGTACAAAATATATCTTTGGACTTCTTTGAAAAGTTAATTTTAGAAATACAATATGGAAATTCGAAGGTTTTCTCAAAGATCAAATCAAAATAAGAACACATCACACGTACATAGAGCGACTCGAGCATCACAAACACAAATTAGTGAATGAAAATGTATACAAAACACGCAAAAGCAAAACAAATCGCACTCCTAGGGATAGGAAGACGACAATAAAATCGGCAGGAAGATCTACAAGAATTCGACATCACAACTCTAATAATAAACCAATTCCTCAAGAGAATGCAATTTACCCAATTTGCAATTCATCATTCTCAATCATTAGATTTCTACTGAAATATTCCATAATCACGAGACCTCAAGTCATCAACATAACCATTCAAACCAAATTAGCATCGTCTAGGGTCCATAGATTGAAATCTGCAGGGGAGGTCCTTTAACGTACTATAAAATCCTTAGATTCATCAAACTCTATCTGAGACCACTAACCAAAGAAAACTCATCTTAAGTCTCACGACAACGGAAAATCCACAATCCATTATCGGCTATAAGAATCCTTTAATATGCCATAACATCCTTAATTCGATCATTACTACGCTCGAAGCCTCAAACATAAATAGCCACATTAGCAAACTACGAAGGTTACTAATCCTCAAGATGAATGGGTTCACCATTCTATCTCTATATTCCGTAACAATTGAGCACTCACTATCCAAAGCTTGAAACGAACATTTCTCAATTCTCAAACTATGATTCCTTAAGAATAAAAGAGAATTACTAATTACAAACCCAAATGATCAATCACTTGGCAATCAAACAACCATTCAAATCATCTAATTCATCTAAAACTCAAAATGAAACGATTTTCATTTATGACAATATTCCTCAAACTTTGGGTACCAACTCAATTACTCTAAAGCAAAGTCTCTTTTACAATCCACCAATTAGAGACATCAAATTCTCAAATGATATCCCAAGCAACCGCTATACTACTCAACATCAACAAACTATTATCATGATCGACTCAATTCTCAAAATAACACTACAATACCAAGGTCCAAATCTAGAACTACTAAGAGAGGATACATTATCACTATTAGGATTCATCCTAGAGCTTAAGTCATATTTCCCATGATGAAATACAGCATGAAATTTGCTCAATCCAAGGACACATATTCTAACTAAAGAATCCCAAATTACATCACGCTTATTCTCTTGAGCCTTACAAACGGAATATCCAATCCACTAGAGAAAAGATGAAGGAGCAACGAGATAGAAAACGGTACGGAATCTCAAGGAGAACACGGGAATAAATAAGGCACGAGATTACAAGAGAGGAGCGCTGAAAATAACGAGGTCAAGGAAGAGACAAAGCAGATAGTAGAGTTATGAAGATATTCGAGTAAGAAATAAGATGCGAGCATGCGATTTCTTAAAGATCAATCTTGACAAAAACATTCAAGAATGGAAAGGAAAAAGGGATAATGGCACGAGTAAAGGTTTAAGGTTTAATCCACAAAATTTCTCCTTTCAGGTTTAGGGTGATAGTAAAGCAACTCATCCCAAACAAAGGTCTCTTACAAGGGACCATCGTACCACGTACAATCATCAAAGTAAGGTACACCTAGATTTGATAAATCGACTCCAACCCAATTCATCCATCCTTTCATATCACACGGATTCCCAATTGCGGAATTGTAACTCAAGTATAATAACATTCCTTTAGCTCAAATATTCAACACAACCTCAAAGGTTTCTTTAATTGGAGGACTAACAAATACTCTCTTATACTCGGTCATTTTCAAGTCTATAGCCCACGAGTTCATTATTATCAAGGTACAACATCAAGCCAAACATCATCATTAACATCCCAAGGTATTTCCATCATAGCTCACATCAAAATCCTCAAGTAATATGGTTCAACTTACCGAAACCTTACTACTTCAAACGAGTCTCCGATACCATAAGATAAGATCATATCTTTAAATCCAAGAACTATAGCCAAATGCTTTTCCACCAAGCCTATACTCACAAACACACAATAGGAAACCACAAGACATCACTTAACCTCAAAAGTATTTCGCACCATCAGATATCATCTAACCTCTGGTATTTCAACCAATTAGACATATCTAATCCTAAGCATGGTCTTTCAAAACAATACTAACGTCTAAGTCCAAACAGACTAAATTACTATGTAGTTAAGAAGTCATAGCCAACTCATTCGACCTTACACCATCGAATATCATGAACTATTTACACCTTAGTCATGACAAGCATCAAGCATTAAAATCCTCAAACTTATCTTACTACCTTTCCTTAGAGTTACAACCAATCATCAATATAGGGTGAATTAAGATCTACACCATTTTCCTCAAATCACAAAATCATTCTAAAAAAAACACTAATACTCCACAAAGTCTAAAATTCTTCCAACCAAGTACAATATGCCACAAACAAAAGGGTATGACATCCACAAAAATGTTAGAAAAGGAAGGTAAGGATACCAATGGTAAGATGGAGGAAACTATCAAGAGTAATTTCCAAGAGGCAAACAAAATGGAAGAGAAAGAAGCACCTAAATAGAAGGAAGAGAGCATAATACAATAAGAACGAGAGAATTCATAGATGAAGAAGAAATACACTTCAATTAGGCTAGTAAATCTTCAAATCTCCGGTAGAGTATACTTCTTCTAGGTAACACAATGATCCACCTTAAGACGGTAGATACAAACAAACATAACATCACTCAATACAATCAACAAACAAGTTAGAACCTAACAACATCAAGTACACCAAAGACTACCACCTTAGGTCCTTAAGTCTACCCATCTCTCATTTATTATTACAAGGTCAAGTAATTTAAGTTTAGGGTTCACGTGTGTGCGTCGGGAGCGATTAAGCTCTGATACCAACTGTGACAACCCTCGCGAATGCGGAAATATAAAACATACAAGCATGTGAATTATATAGCGGAAAATACGGTATTTTAAAACCTTTATACATGCAAGATAGAAAAATACGAGGAGTGTCAAAATATTACAAACTAAATAAAAATACCACAAGAGACGTAGTCTCTCAAAGTGTTAACAAAAGACAAAGTAATTAGCAACTAGCTAAACAACGTCTAGAGGTGTTTCATCCAGGGACAACGCCCGCTAGCTCACACCCGAACCCAAAATAGCATAAGCAAAAAGCCATCCATGCAAGCAACCTGTTCATTCATGAAAAACATGAACGCCACAATCAGTGGGGAGTAACTCCGGGTTCTCCCAGCCATATCACATTAAACGTACATATAAGGAAATACCAAAGTAAAGCATGCATATATATATATACATGTGAGTTGCGATAAGAATAAATAGGCAATCCGAGATATAAAGACAAGATCATATAGAAATCAAATCCGTAACCATCATGTTATTCCAAGACTCGGGATAGACACTCTTAGGCAATCGAATACGCTCACTAGGGCTTACATCTCACCGTTAGCGGTATAAGATTGATAAGATTGAGACTCGACAAACATACCATTCCAAGTCATGCGATGACCACAATAAGTCCAACATATTATCATCCATTCACGAACCAAGACCTTGACGCTGCCAAGTCATGCAATGACCATGAATAAAATCATGAAATCACGCATTCAACGACAACGACACAAAACGACAACTCTCACGGTAAATGAAACGCACTAGCATTGTGTACATGGCAAGTATGATTAAAAGGCATCCACGGAATAAAGCATTTCCCGGAACGCATACACGATAAAGCATTTCGCGTATGTAGACTAATTTCCTCCTGGTAGGACGACGATAATAATACGTTCCTAGTCTAAATCTGGCCGGACTCTCGGAATAAAGCATGTTCCGATTCGACATGCGATAAAGCATTTCGCATCCAAGACTCGGTCTTACAAAAATAAACGCCGAGTACCTCAAATTCGGTAGATCAATTCACGAAAAAGGCGGAAAAACCGCTCAAGCCTCATAACAAGCGGTACGCTACATGCAAATAACACCACCTCGCAAGTATACAACATTTGACGGCCGGGTCGAACAACGCATAGCGTTCAACTCCCAACAACGTCGTCATATGCCCACTACACATGCAATTAAGCAGTAGGATACCTCTCCGTTCCGACATTCAAGCCTTACGAACGGGAAGGTAGCCAAGGGAATGAGAGTACAAAGCACAAGACAAAATAGTGCTCAAACCGTCACATTTGTAAAAACTGACTCAAAGTGGGAACAAACCAAAAACCGTCACAAAACATGAGAATAGGGAATCATATAAGTTTAAATATGATAAACATGAGTCAACACATGATACATAAGCATTAGAACAAGTTTATGAAGCATAATGAATAAAAACATAGATCCCCTCTTCAAAACAACAAGGTTGGGAATAACTAAAACAAGGTCTACTTCAAAACTGTCATAACTAGAGTTTATATATGGGAATTCAGGGAATAAATCCAAGAGTCGACGGTGATTGAAGCTTATTCCTCTATACGGTTCCCAAAGAGTGGTTCACAAGCCCCAAAACAAGCAAGAGTAACGAAGGCGAGATGAGCATTCTACCAAAAAGGGTCGGTGCTGTGAATTTGCACGAGACCCAACAACACCTTCCTATCATTTCCCATTTTACAAGTAAAAGTGATCTTACAAAATAGATGGGGTATTTTCGAAATAGATGGGGTATTTTCGAATTAGATGGGGTATTTTCGAAATAGATGGGGTATTTTCGAAATAGATGGGGTATTTTCGAATTAGATGGGGTATTTTCGAAATAGATGGGGTATTTTCGAATTAGATGGGGTATTTTCGAAATAGATGGGGTATTTTCGAATTAGATGGGGTATTTTCGAATTAGATGGGGTATTTTCGAAATAGATGGGGTATTTTCCTAATCGATCTAGCAACTAGCTAAACAATCAATATTCATCATCAACAATCATCAACTAACAACAATCATCATCAAAATCATAATTTCTAAGCTTTCTAATTGTATTCCAAAAACGAATTCTAACATGGAAATCATGTAAAACAAGTAAATGATATCGAGTAACCCTTCACCGTTACCTTTACGCGTCTTTAAACGGTTACTAAGCTTTCCTAGTCTCCACCTACAAACCATTAGATAATAAAAGATGAATATCTTTCACCTTGAGAAAGACGGATAATTTAAAAAACGAGAAAGACGATGATTTTAATATCAAAACGGATAGAGGAAGATGAGAGGGGAAGAATAAGACGAACTTACGTGAATTTGAGCAAGATATGAAGGCGTCGGATCGATATTAAGACTTGAGCAAATATGGAGGCTAGTTTTGGTGGTTTGTATGAGGAAGAAGAAGGAGATTGAGTTGTGAGGGAGTTAGGTTATGAGGGAGTATATATAGGGTGAGTAAGTGGAAAAGTCAACGAAAGTCAAAGACGGGTCCAAAGTCAAGAAAATTCAAAGACGACTTAAAATTCAAGAAAAGTCAAAGACGACTTAAAATTCAAGAAAAGTCAAACTCGACTCAAAAGTCAAGAAAAGTCAAACTCGACTCAAAAGTCAAGAAAAGTCAAACTCGACTCAAAAGTCAAGAAAAGTCAGACTCGCCTTAAAACGGAATTTTCATGGAATCTCACAGAAATTCCAAATACGAACTCGGAAATTCTAAATTCGACTCGAAACATAAAAAGCTAATTTAAAACTTAAATTCGCTGAAAAGATTTCGTAAAATATTTCTACTAGAAAAATAGGGTACATTTCCGGGTGTTACATAGATTCATAGCTCTACTATCTGCTTTGTCCCTTCCTCAACCTCGTTTTCCTTTTTCGCCTTCGCCTTTTTCATCTTATCGTAGTATTTAGTGACGCTTCCTAATGTTCCTTGTATCATATTCTTTTATCCCTACTCTCTTGAGAGGTAGTTTTTTTATTAGCTAACGTAAGGTTTAGTAGGTGTGTTTTGAAGAAGTTTCGAATATGGTACCTAACCATCCTATTAAGCTAGTTTCATGTTTAGATGATTATAAGGATTTGAGGATAAACTTAGGATGAAACTCTCCTAGTGGTTTTAGACTATGAAAGTTTAATGTTGCAATATCGTTTTGAGGATCGAAATAATCATAATGATAGTTGGTAGTTGTGGTTAAGAATTTTAGTGATGTCTTTAAATGTTACTTAGGAAATTGTTGTCCTTAAATGACGGACCCTAACGGGAATAAATACTTTGTGGATTTAGGATTTGATGACACAACTTGAGGAATATTGTCATAAGCGAAAACCGATGTATTGAGAGTTTGAAGGACCTAAATAAATTGATTTACGGTCGCATTGACCTATGATTGGCAAAAGTTAAGTGAAATGAGATTGTGTGACTAATCTCTTTTGAGGATTTGTGTTTTAACTTTTGAAGATGAGAAAGTTCATTGTTAATAGCTTAGGATAATGAATTTTGGAATAAATTAGATCAAAGGATTTCATAGTAACTCTTTTACCTTGTGGTTGTTAGCGGTCTTGTTTTCCTAATTATAAATATTTTGATGGTGGTTTCCAATGAGAGTTTTGATGGAGCTAAGAAGATTAGAGTTCGTAATGAATCTTTCATGGGTTATTAGTTATGGAGTTTACCGTACCGATGGACCTTAGAAGATTCTAGTTGAATTTGAATAATTGGGAGTTGTTACTCGATGTGTCATGCTTATGAAATATTTTTGTAGGAATCTGATGATTGAAAATGTTGAGGATATATTGCACTCTCTTGAGGACTAGATTCTGGTGCAGTTAGTGTTGTCGAGTTACGATCGACATTTGAATTGTCATAGATGGAAGATAGTTTTGTGATTCATTCCTCTCTTTTCCCTCAAATTGATCCTTAGGCAATCCGCTACCTTTCAATCCTTTTCCTTTTTAGTCCTTTTTAATCGTTTGAGCGTACCTCCTATTATCACGATTTGAGATTTCGATGTTCGAGTCGCTTTACGTTCGGGTATTGTCTACTTATTTTGATTCTATCCTTAAGAAAACTTTCAAATCTCCTTCTTTCTTCCCTCTTTCTATTCAATTTATTCTTTCGAATATTCCGTTTCTTCTATCGAATATCATCTCTTATAGATAGATTATTAGAAGCTTTAGTTAGAAATTTTAGGCATAGATAGTAGAGTTATTACCTTTACTATAGAATTTTTGAACTAAAAGCTTTTGGAAATGTTTGATGATTTCAAGTAATTTTACCGTCAAGGAGTGTTGAGACTCGTTATTGGAGACGTTCGATAACTAGTTTTCTCATTTGTTGATGCGAAAATGTATCTTTTTAAGTCTTTGACTTGGGACGTCGATGTTCTTAACTGCAGACGAGAACCTTCCGCCCCATTGATAAGACCCTGTATTTTTATTACAAATATATTTTTAAAAAGGTTTGAAATAGACCTACATATATGTCACATTCCTTCTTCTAAGTTTCGAGGACGAAACTTTTTAAAAGGAGGGGTGATTGTAACAACCCGTAATTTGAAAGACCAAAATTATATTTGAAAAAATAATAAATTTAATTTATTTTAATTTATTACGATTTATTTGAATTTATGATAATTTAATATAATTATTTTGAATTTATTAGGAATTAAAGAGTAGGTTTTACGGTTTAAACCCGAACTTCATTTAACTATTCCCGAGTCAACTTCAGTCCCGAAACAAACCCGAAACCGACTCCTACGTGGACCCCACGGCCAAAGCAACCTCTTTCCCTCATTTGAGATCTTTTGATTACTTATTATTAAACTAATACAAATATCTAAGATATTTGTAACTTTATCGATCTGTCAACTTAAATTCTGCAACAAATCGCTTAAACCCGGACCCGACAACTCCCTATTCTCCACGGCTCTTCCTCTTCTCTTAGGATTAGATATTTTCCTTTCTTTTGATTAAACTAACATAATATCTAATAATATCTAGATATTTGATTAAACTAACATAATATCTAATAATATCTAGATATATACCATAATATATTTATAAAAACCGAGTCAATTCCGTAACAACAAGTTCAAAACCCGACTCCCATTTATCCTCTATATTACACGGCCAACCCTCCCCTCTTACTCACTACTTATCTTTTTATTTTACAATAAATCAACTTAATATCTAATTAATACCTTCTTTAATATAATCACCATTGTTCTTGGTGTTCTTGATCGTTCTTGAGCAAAATCGTCACAAAACCTTCGTTACTTGGCCAAATCCGTTATAAATTATATTTCTAGAGTCTCCTCTCCGCTCTTCATCTCCATGTACGTTTTATTTTCAATTCCGACAAAATCGTTTTCAACACTTTAATTGTTGAAATCAAGTTTTGTTACTAATAATGTTATTTTTGTCATTTCTTATAGGAGAAGATTATGAAGACGAGTTTGGTGACTCGTATATTTTAGAAGAAGATTAGTAGACGGGTTTTTAGGTCTTATTTTGGTGCTACTTGGTTTTGTGCTAGCTAAGGTAACGATTACCGAGTTACTCGACGAATTAATGTCACATACTTTAGTTGTTTGTTATTGTTATTTACGGTTTTAAGTAGTAACATGCTAGGTTGTTATTATTATTAAGTTTTATGAGTTTATAACATATTTATGGTTTTTGACATGTTGGATGATTTATTCATAATCATAATTTTTGTATGAATGATGGTTGAATTGGTTGTTAAAATGGATGGATGTTAATTAAAACATGTTAGAAATAAATTTGGGATTGTTGTTGGTGGTGGCCATGTATGGTGGCCGGTTCAGGCCGGTTCAGGCCGGTCCAGCCCGGTCATGGTTGGTCCGTTATTTGGCTCTTTGGGCTTGTGTCGATACTTGATTGTTTTGTTGTTGTTTTGACGGGTTTTAAATATGTTAAGCATGCGGGAAATATTAAGAAACGATTTTAGAAATGTTGACCAAAACAGGCCCAAACCAGCCCGTGGGCCCGGTTCAGACCCGGTTCAGTCTCGGCCCAAACCAGGCCGTGAGTCCTCCTTATGGGCTTGTGACGGTTTTTGAGTTTAGTGTTATTATTATATCATGTTTTGTAATATTTAGCAAGTGGGAAATTTTAATAAGTAAATTATTTAATTAAACGGTTTTTCATAATGTTATTATTTCTCACATGTTAGAAATTATAGCATGAGATTGTAGTTTAATTGGATATTCCTTAAGTCAAGCGGGTTTCGTAAGAATTAATAATTCACATGTTAGAAATTAGAATAAAATAGCATGAAATGAATATGATGTTCTTATGTTCAAGCCTAAATGGCTAAGACTCTGTTTCTAGCCGGTTTGACCAAACGGGTTTGGTCAAACTAAGATCTAGTCAGCCCCGTTTTGACTGATGACCCGTCGCGGGACTCGGGTCGGGGATTTGTCTTCAGGTAAGGTTTTATTTAATGAATGAATGAATGAGCCTTAGTAGATATGAGGCGATATGATATTTGAAGGTGATTTATATGCAATTAGTCACATGATAGGAAGTTTTTCCCGTGACTGTTTAATTGTATGATATATGTCGTGTTGACTAAGTACTCATAGAGAATTATGATTATATGGCGTCTTGACCATTCTAATTCTAAATGAGCAACTTGGACCATGACATTGATAGGCCTTACTATCTTTAACGAGCATATGGAGTTCACAGCTTGATAGCTTTTGTGTTCCCGGCTTGGGGGGTTTATCTCCAAGCTGGGGCATGGCTGCCTAATTGCTTCCACTTTGGGAATGGAGCCAGCTTAAGTACTAGCCAACTCTGCTTAGGGGGTCGCCTAGTAGAGATTCTCATGTACCTTTGGTCATTGAGACAGGGAATGGGTTAGCTGTTGTCGCTAGGTCTGATCAGTCTAGGACTAGGATGTTTTCCTACCTTGTGGTATAGCCTCGAGTTACAGAAGTCGACTATTGACTGTACTAAGAACTTATGCCTGTTTCTAGACGTATTGGTCTTTCATGTTTGATGATTCTATGAATCTTAGAAGGTGAGATGCAAGCCGGCTAAGGTTGATAGAGTTTGGATTACCGGTTGTTAACTGATTCACATGATAGTTTGTATGATTAGGGTTGAGTTGTATCCAGGCCATGTTTTAAATGTAACCTCTGAGCTGAAATACTATCTTCCCTACCTCGTGGTATAGGTTGTTAACCGATTCACATGATAGCTTGCATGAGTAGCTTATCCTTCATATGCTAGGTTATATGTTAGTTATTTGTTTCATAACATGAAAAGCATATCGTATATGTTAAGGTTTTGTATTTTCCATATACATCTCTTTTATGTTATTCATGTTTTATTAAACTCGACATTTCGTGGCTGGGAGAACTCGGAGTTACTCCCCACTGACTGTGGCTTCCGTGTTTATATTTAATGCGGTTGGCAGGTTTGTGATGCATACTTGGGTACATTGACGAGCTAGCGAGTGAAGTATTACCTTGGACCTATATTCGGTTCTTAGGATTGTATTATTTAATACACTCTTTTATTTTCGTATTTATACGGGAGATATGTCTCCCGTCTTAGATACTTCTTATGTATAATATTATTTCCTTTTTGTTATGAACCTTTTTCTTTAAGACACCTTTGTTATGATGAATATATTTAATGGTAGGTTCCGGTTTTAAAATTTACCGATTTTCACTAAAGTGAACCTATTAAAAACGTATTCTCATCTTTTATTTAGATAAATTACTTGTTTATCTTTCCGCAAATTTGAGGGTGTCACATTCTTTGTGCTAAATTTTTGGGTATGAATGTACAAAACAATTATGATTAGTTGAGTATTTTGATAATCGATTAATCATGATTTAGATATTCATTTTAAAAGGTTCATTTGAATCATCTAGTTTGTATCAATGTTTAATAATGATTAGATGTTGAATGTTTGTACCGATCTAGTTTTATTAGCATGATCAAATTAAAATATTAATTTGTGTGTTTTTTTGTTTTTAAAAAAAAAAAACCGAAATTTTTTTTTTTTTTTGCACCTGCTGCTGTTCACTGGTACTGTTCATCCGTGAATAGTGAATTTTTTTTTTAAAATTTTTTATTTTTGTTTATTGCATTATAAAGATAATGTATGTTGTTTTGTTGTTGTGAAAAAGTTCACAATGATAGATACCTTATTATTTTAAAAAGGTTTAAAATAATGTTGAATTTAATTTATGTTATACCCGATAATATGAATTAAATTGGATTATGGTTGATTAAAATTGTTGTGTGTAATTAAGGAATTATCACATAATTTTGATCATTTTAAAGGTGGTTTGGATAAATTAATCATTATAATTAATGAATTATGTCTTAAAGGTTTAATTTATTTTGTTGATGCATTTTATTTTGAATGAATGAATGAATGGATGAATGGATTATTTTGGTACTTTTACAAGAGTTGTAATTTGTATTGCTTAGTGTGACCTTAGTAGATTGTGTTATCGTAATGATAGTAACATGGTCTTTGATGTATTTTGAGATCTCGAATCTCCCCTTTGTAATCTTTAATTATAATTTTTAAATTAAAATGTAAATAGGTTTATATTTTGTAATTTTTTTAAAAAATTGTATTTTTGAGAAGACCAAAGATAGAGATCGGATAGCTCACTCCCGCTACATTGACCAAGATGGAACATCAACTCAAGCTTCTAGGGTCCATAAGGATGGATTCCAAAGTGTAATTTTTGTTCTATTTTGATAGGATAGGCCACACTAGGACTTTGTACTTTGTTTTTCATTTTTCCGTTCTTATTGTTTTTCTTTTGCATGATAGTTATTGCATCATATTCCGCCTAAACCAAACCACCTACTACTTAATTGCATGAAAATTGACTCATATAGATTGTATGTTAATTATCATGGACATCCAGATGTCACTCAAAATTCTAAAAGCTATCATCTTAAATTATTCATTCTCAAAATGCTAGATCATTCGTTCACTTAAATGAATAAAATTAAAGCTGATGGACCTTCCTCTAAAACCTAAAATTGAGATTAGTCTTTATAGGGAAAACTGCTATGAATCCCTTCTTCGTCGGTAGGCATATAGGACCTTACTCTCCATATGACCCCTTCTACGTTGGGTAAGTAGTATGTGTTGACCTATTTTACCTCAACATTATAGTCCGAGTAATATCTCGTGATTATGATGGACTAAAGATAGAATTTAAAGAAATTTATCGACCAGGAATTCTAAAAGTAGAATTAGCCAAAAAGTTGGCTTATCAATTTACAGAAATTGAGTCTAGAGATCATTTATATAATACTTGAGGGAGGTCAATTGTATAAATGCAAAAGTCTTCGCATTAATCGGTTTTGCATTAGACTTAATTAAAACGATGAAAATGCTTATTATGTTTTATCTCCTTTCTCGCAGTGTAGCATTCATTTATATCGATAAAACTGTTATAACAAATGGCTGGACATGCTGATGCCCCTATGCCAAGTGCCACGCTCGCACGTGAATCCTGGCTTAAGATGTTCATGGACAACATGAATCAGTCTACGCTACTGAAGAATAATGGGTCCAACTTTGCGGACTGGGAGGCTTCATTACGGAATGCTGCCATAGCTGACGGTAAGCTCAAGTACTTGAGTGAGCCACTACCGCCTAACCCAGGCCCCAATGTAGGAGCCAAAGAATTACTTGCTTATAGTGATTTCGTAATGGAGGCGGGTGCGATAAAGAACGTACTCATCTTTACAATGGAATACAATTTGCAAAGACGATTCATTGCCCAAGGTGCAAACAAGATTTTCACCACGCTCACTAACGAGTTCTCAAAAGCACCGCAGATCGTTATGTATGAGCTTACCACTCGCTTCTTTGAGGCGAAAATCCAGAAGGGCCAACCGGTTAGCCCACACATTCTCGATATGATCGAGAATCTCGAAAAACTGGAGGCACTTGATTGCAAAATCAAAGAGAGCGTGGTCATTGACCGAATGCTTCATTCACTTCATGATGGCTTTGCCCAATTCAGGTCAAATTACTACATGAATGATTTGAAGAGAAATCCTCATCAGCTACACTCACTTCTCATACAGACTGAGAAGGATGTGAAATTGAGTGGGAGCCTGAAGCAGGACGTTCTCATGATTGCAAACAAGGGTAAGGGTAAGGGCAAGGCTCAGGCCGACCTAGCTGCAGGGAAGCCGAAGTTCAAGAAGCCAGGAAAGGGCAAGAGTGGGCCTGGTGAGACTAGAAGTAGCTCACAAGGCAAGACAAAGAGCAAAGAAAACATGGAGTGCCACCATTGCCACAAGACTGGGCATTGGAGGCGGAACTGTCCCGTGTATGCTGAAGACGTAAAAGCAGGCCGCGTCACTCCTGTTGGTATGTCATCTTTTATTCACATGATTGAGATTAACCAAGCAAGTTTAGGAACTTGGGTACTTGATACTGGTTGTGGTTCTCATCTGTGTAATCATTTGCAGGGCCTAAGAAACATCAGAACTCTCGAAAAGGGTGATGTGGACCTGCGAGTCGAGAATGGAGCAAGAGTAGCTGCCATTTCAGTGGGAACATAAGTAATCCAACTCCCTAGTGGATTTGAGTTATTTTTAAATAACTGTTACTATGTACCCAGTTTATCTAAAAACATTATTTCAGTTTCCGTACTCGATAAGGACGGTTTTTCATTTGTAATAAAGGTTAATAGCTGTATTTTCTCTTTTAACGAAATGATTTATGGTAAAGCAGTTTCCATGAATGGGATTTATCTTTTAGATCAAACCACAGATATATTGCATGTGAGTAATAAAATTGTAAAGGTTGGTGACAAAGATCAAACCTATCTATGCATGGCATTGCCGTATGGAACACATAAATGAAAAACGCGTGAAGAAGCTCATTGACAATGGGACTATCTCCCTGTTGGAGCCAGTGTCCTCCACAGTTAGTGCAATAACATAAATAAATCTCTGTAGGTTGAGAGGGTATACTTTGTATAATAATCAGTTGATTAACGCTTATCAATAACGGTTGGCTTGCTAGATAAGTTTGACGTTATTGTCATACAGATGGCGGTGATCAATCATGTAACAACCCGAAAAGTACCCAATTTTTCTAGTAAAAATATTTACTAACACTTTTCAGTAGAACTTAAGTTTTAAAATAGAAATTTTTGTTCGAGTCGTATTTTGAAATTCCGCGTTCGTATTTGGAATTTCTGAGAGATTTCATGAAAAGACCGTTTTTAGTCATCTTTGACTTTTCTTGACTTTTAAGTCGTCTTTGACTTTTCCTTGACTTTTTAAAGTCGTCATTGACTTTTTCTTGACTTTTAAGTCGTCCTAAACTTTTCTTGACTTTTAAGTCATCTTCGACTTTTCTCGACTTTTCAGTCAACTTTGACTTCCGTTGACTTTTCCCGACTCGTCTCATAAGTATGAAGACCGAAATTTTATTTAAAAAAATAATATTTTTGATTTATTTTTATTTAGATTTATTAAGATTTATCATAATTTAATATAATTATTTTGAATTTATTCGGAATTTAAAGAATAACGTTTACGGTTTTAACCGAACGTCATTTAACTATTCCCGACGCATCGTAAAGCGCGCAACAAAATCGAAACTCGACTTTGGCATGAGTCACGCGCCCATGTCATCGTTTTCCACTCACGTTAGATATTTTAATTCTTTTGATTAAATTAATAAGAATATCTAAGATATTTTCAACTTTATCGATCAGTTAACGAAAATTACGCAAATCGCTCAAAATCAGACCCGCTTTCTCTCCTATCCTCACGGTTTTTCTTCTCTCTTTGACCTTGATATTTTCTTTCTTTTCATTACAATAACATAATATCTTGATATTTAATTCAATTAACTTAATATCTAATTAATTACGGTAATATAATTATTATACCGGGTCAATTCCATAACAACAATTTCAAAACCCAACTCACTATTTTGGCCTATATTTACACGGCACTCATCCACTCATTCCTACTCACAAACAACTTTTCATTTTTCAACAAATCAAATTAAGATCAAAATATCACTTTCTTTAATCGTTCTTGAGCGTTCTTCGCGTTCTTCATCCGTTCTTCATCGTTCTTGAGCAAAACCTTCATAAAACCTTCATTTCTTAATTAAATCCGTCCTAACTTATATTTCTAGGACCTCCTCTTCGCTCCCCATCTTCAAGTACGTTTTATTTCCAATTCCGACAAAATCGTTTTCAACACTTTAATTATGGAAAATCATATTTTAAGTTCTAATAATGGTTTTCTTGTCATTTCTTATAGGGGAAGATTTTGAAGACGAGTTTGGTGACTCGTATATCTTAGGAGAAGACTAGAAGACGGGTTTCTTAGTTCTTAGTTCTTATTATTTTGGTGCTACTTGATTTTAGCTAGCTAAGGTAACGATTCCGAGTTACTCGACGGATATATGTTACATAACTTTGGTTTTTCTTTAGTTTTGGTTCATCTTTAGTTTTTGTTCATATTATTATGATTTTATGATTTTTAGTTAGTAACATGTTAAGTAGTAGTTATTATGGTGTTTTATGATTTTATAACATGTTGGTTGTTCTTTATGAATTTGGATGATTCTTCATAATCATGATTTTTTTATGATTGATGGTTGTTTTGATTGTTTAAAAATGGATGTTGTTAATTAAAAACATATTAGAATTAATTGGGAATTTGTGGTGGTTGTTTGGTGGTGGCCGGAAATAGTGGTGGTGGTGAACCGGACCAGACCGGCCGGTCCAGGCCGGTTCAGACCGGTCTGGGTTGGTCCATGGTGGGTCCGGGTTTTGGTCTTTGGGTTGTGTCGATGTTTGATTGTTTAATTGTTGTTTGACGGGTTTTAATTATGTTAAAGCGGGAAATAATTAGAAACGGTTTTTATTAAAATTGTCAAAACAGCCATTTTTAGCCAAAACAGGCCCGTGGGCCCATCCAGGCCCATGTGGGGTCTGGCCCAACTCAGCCCGTGGGTCCCATTTTGGGACTTGTGACGGTTTTTGAGTTATCGTCATTTTTATCGTGTTTTGTAATATTTAGCAAGTGGGAAATATGAATAAGTAAAATATTTAATTAAAAAGGTTTTTCATAAAATTATTATTTCTCACATGTTAGAAATTATAAGACGAGATCGTAGTTTATTTTGATATCCTTTAAGTCAAGGGTTTTGGGTTATACTTGATTAATTCACATGTTAGAAGTTTTATTAAAATAACATGTAATGAATATGGTGATTTTATGTCTATGTGATAAAGACTCTGTTTCTAGCCGGTTTGATCCAACGGGTTTGGTCAAACTAAGATCTAGTCAGCCCCGATTTGACTGATGACCCGTCGCGGGACTCGGGTCGGGGATTTGTCTTCAAGTAAAGTTGTATTTAATTACGGAATTAGCCTTAGTAGATACGAGGCGATATGATATTTGATTATTATTGATATGCAATTAGTCACATGATAGGATGTTTTTCCCGTGACTGTTTTATTATATGGTTGGTGTCGTGTTGACTAAGTACCCATAGAGAATTATGAGTATATGGCGTCTGGACCATTCTAATTCTAAATGAGTATCTTGGACCATGACATTGATAGGCCCGTACTATCTTTAACGAGTATCTAGTTCACTGCTTGATAGCTTTTGTGTCACGGCCTGGGGGCTTATCTCCAAGTCGGGGCATGGCATCCTAAGAGTTCCGCTTTGGGAAGGGAGCCAGCTTAAGTACTAGCCATCTCTGCTTAGGGGGTCGCCTAGCAGAGTTTCTTGTGTACGGTTATGTCATGAGACGGGGAATGGAATAGCTGTTGTCGCTAGGTATGATCAGTCTAGGACTAGGATGTTTTCCTACCTTGTGGTATAGCCTCGAGTTACAGAAGTCTTCTATTGACGGTACTAGGAACTTATGCCTGTTTGTAGAAGTATTGGTCTTTCCTGTTTGTATGATTCTATGAGTTCTAGAAGGTGAGATGCAAGCCGGCTAGGATTGATAGAGTTTGGATTACCGATTGTTAACTGATTCACATGATTACGTGTTGATTAGGGTTTGAGTGTATCACGGCCATGTTTCTGAGAGGAACCTCTGAGCTAGCATACCAGCTTCCTACCTCGAGTTATAGTTTATTATCGGTCTCACATGATAGCTTTCACATGCTAGGTTATTTGTTAGTTATCTGTTTCATAACATGACAAGCATATCATATATGTTTAAGTTTTGTATTTTCCATATACATTGCTTTTATGTTATTCATGTTTCATTAAACTCGACATTTCGTGGCTGGGAGAACTCGGAGTTACTCCCCACTGACTGTGGCTTCCGTGTTTATATTTAATGCGGTCGAACAGGTGGTGAATGCATACATTTGGTACATTGACGAGCTAGCGAGCGAAGTATTACCTTGGACCTATATTCGGTTCTTAGATTGTATATTATTATACACTCTTTCATTTCCGTATTTATACGGGAGATATGTCTCCCGTCTTGTATATTTCTTTTGTAGAATATTGTTTCCGTTTTGTAATGACCTTTGTTATTTATGACACCCTTGTTATATATTATCATCTTTTATGTATTTAAATATTTTTTTTCTTTCCGCAAATTTGAGGGTGTCACAGTTGGTATCAGAGCATTTTTGCTCCCGACGCACGTTTGTGTACCCTTGCATAAATAACTTGACCTTAATAAAATAATAAACTTGTGAGATAGAAGGGTAGGATGGGTAGATTAGGATTTATGTTGTAGTCTATGTGTTTATGCTAATTGTTAGGAGTAACTTAATTTGTTTTGTTTCTTATGAAGACGGTTGGACCTCGTGTAGAAGAGATCGTTGTTACTGCCAACCAGGTCCCTCCTCATAAAGAAGACAATTGCCAAGGAGGCTATGCTTGGGTGGCTAGCCAGATTGCTAGGAGCAATATTACGCCTTATGGTGGAATATGTGTTACCTAGAGGAGTATCCTCTACCGAAGATTTATAAAGCCTAATGGAAGTGAATTCTTTCTTCATCTGCGAATTCTCTCGTCCTTATAATATTATGCCCTCTTCTTTCTATCTAGGGGCTTCTTTCTCTTCCAACCTATTTACATTTTTGAAATTTCTCTTAATAGTTCCTCCATTATACCATTGGTATTCTTACCTTCCTTTTGTAACATTGGTATGGATGTCACCCCATTGGTATGCGGTATATTATTCTTAGTCGGAAGAACTTTGAATTTTGTGGAATATTAGTGTTAATTGGAATGAACTTGTGATTTGAGGCAAATGGTATAGATCTAATTTCACCCTATGGTGGTGAGAGTTGGTATCCTTGAGGAAGGTGTGGTAAGGTATGTTTAATGATTTTATTGTTGGATGCTTGTCGTGACTTGTGAGTAAATAGTTCATGATATTCGCTGGAGTAAAGTCGAATGAGTTGGCTATTACTTCTTAACTCATTAGTAATTTAGTCTTTTGGACTTAGAAGTTTAGTATTGGTTTGAAGACCATGCTTATGATATGTCTATTTTGGAGTAATTAAGAAGTTTCGAATATGGTAACTAACCATCCTATTAAGCTAGTTCCGTGTTTAGATAATTATGAGGATTTGAGGATAAACTTAGGATGAAATTCTCCTAGTGGCTTTAGACTATGAAAACTTGAAGTTGCAATATCTTTTTGAGGATTGAAATAAGCGTAATAATAGTTGTGGTTGTGGTTAGGAAGTTGAGTGATTTTTAATGTTACTTGGGAATTTGTTGTCGTTAAATGTTGGACCCTAACGGGAATAAATACTTTGGGGAATTAGAATTTGACGACACAACTTGAGGAATATCGACATAAGCAAAAACCGAAGTATTAAGAGTTGGGAAAGGATAAATAAATTTATTACGGTCGCATTGCCCTATGTTTGGCAAAAGTTAAGTGAATCGAGTTTTGTGTGACTAATCTCTTTGAGGTTTCGAGATTCAACTTTGGAGGATGAGAGGGTTCATTGTAAATAAGTTGGAGTAATGAATTTTTGGAATAAATTGGATTAAAGGATTTCATAGTAAGTCCTTTACTTTGTGGTTGTTAGCGGTTTTGTTTCCTTAATTATAAATATTTTGATGGTTATTTCCAATAATAGTTTCGATGGACATTAGAAGATTTTTATTGAATTGGAATAATTGGGAGTTGCTACTCGATGTGGCATGCTTATGAAATATCTTGGTAGGAATCCGATGATTGAAATGTTGAGGATATATTGCACTCCCTTGAGGACTAGTTTACTTGTACAGTTAGTATTGTCGAGTTACTATCGACATTCGAATTTTAGAATTTTCATAGAGGGAAGATAGTATTGGGGTTCGTCCTTCGTTTTTCTTTATTCTTTCCTTCTTTCTTTCTTCTTTCTATTCGATTTATTCTTTCGAATATTTCGTTCCTTCTATCCATTGTCATCTCGTATAGATAGGATATTAGAAGCTTTAGTTAGAAGTTTTAGGTATAGATAGTAGTGTTATTACTTTTACTAGAGAATTTTTGAATTAAAAGCTTTTAGAAATGTTTTATGATTTCAAGTATTTTACCGTCAAGGAGTGTTGAGACTTGTTATTGGAGACGTTCGATAACTAGTTTTCTCATTTATTGATGCGAAAATGTATATTTTTAAGTCTTTGACTTTGGACGTCGATGTTCTTAACGGCCGACGAGAACCTTCCGTTCCATTGATAAGATTCTATATTTATATTACAAGTATATTTTTAACAGTTTTGAAATAGACCTACATATATGTTACGTTCCTTCTTCTAAGTTTCGAGGACGAAACTTTTTAAAAGGAGGGGTGATCGTAACAACCCGAAAAATACCAATTTTTCTAGTAAAAATATTTACTAACACTTTTCAGTAGAACTTAAGTTTTTAAAATAGAAATTTTTGTTCCGAGTCTTATTTTGAAATTCCGCGTTCGTATTTGGAATTTTTGAGGGATTCCATGAAAAGACCGTTTTTAGTCATCTTTGACTTTTCTTGACTTTTAAGTCGTCTTTGACTTTTCCTTGACTTTTAAAGTCGTCATTGACTTTTTCTCGACTTTTAAGTCGTCATAAACTGTTCTTGACTTTTAAGTCATCTTTGACTTTTCTCGACTTTTCAGTCAACTTTGACTTCCGTTGACTTTTTCCCGACTCGCCTCATAAGTTTGAAGACCGAAATTTTATTTAGAAAAATAATATTTTTGATTTATTTTTATAAAGATTTATTAAGATTTATCATAATTTAATATAATTAATTTTGAATTTACTTTCGGAATTTAAAGAATAACGTTTACGGTTTTAACCGAACGTCATTTAACTATTCCCGACTCATCGTAAAGCGCGAAACAAAATCGAAACTCGACTTTGGCATGAGTCACACGCGCTTGTCATCGCTTTCCACTCACCATAAGATATTTTAATTGTTTTGAATAAACTAATCAAAATATCTAGATATTTATTAACTTTATCGATCAGTTAACGAAAATTACGCAAATCGTTTACAAAACTGACACGACAGTCACCATATCACACGGTTTTTCCTCTCTCTTTGACCTTGATATTTTCTTTCTTTTCATTACAATAACATAATATCTTGATATTTAATTCAATTAACTTAATATCTAATTAATTACGGTAATATAATTATTATACCGGGTCAATTCCATAACAACAATTTCAAAAACCCAACTCACTATTTTGGCCTATATTTACACGGCACTCATCCACTCATTCCTACTCACAAACAACTTTTCATTTTTCAACAAATCAAATTAAGATCAAAATATCACTTTCTTTAATCGTTCTTGAGCGTTCTTCGCGTTCTTCATCCGTTCTTCATCGTTCTTGAGCAAAACCTTCATAAAACCGTCATTTCTTAATTAAATCCGTCCTAACTTATATTTCTAGGATCTCCTCTTCGCTCCCCATCTTCTAGTACGGTTTATTTTCAATTCCGTCAAAATCGTTTTCAACACTTTAATTATGGAAAATCAAAGTTTTAATTCTAATAATGTTTTTCTTGTCATTTCTTATAGGGGAATACTTTGAAGACGAGTTTGGTGACTCGTATATTTTAGGAGAAGATTAGAAGACGGGTTTCTTATTTTCTTAGTTCTTATTATTTTGGTGCTACTTGATTTTAGCTAGCTAAGGTAACGATCCGAGTTACTCGACGACGGTAGAAATGTTACTAGCTTTTCTTTAGTTTTGGTTCATCTTTAGTTTTTGTTCATATTATTATGATTTTATGATTTTTAGTTAGTAACATGGTAAGTAGTAGTTAGTATGGTGTTTTATGATTTTATAACATGTTGGTTGTTCTTGTTATATTTTTATGATTTCTTCATGATGATGATTGTTGTATGATGGATGGTTAAATTGGTTGTTAAAATGGGTGTCGATTAATTAAAAACATGTTAGAATTAATTTGGAAATTTGGGGTTGTTGTTTGGTGGTGGCCGAATTGGTGGCTGGAAAACCGGTCCAAACCAGGCCGGTCCAGGCCGGTTCAGACCGGTCTGGGTTGGTCCATGGTGGGTCCGGGTTTTTGTCTTTGGGTTGTGTCGATGTTTGATTGTTTGATTGTTGTTTTGACGGGTTTTAATTATGTTAAAGCATGCGGGAAATAATTAGAAACGGTTTTTAGTAAAACCGTTAAAAAAGCCAAAACAACCCATTTTGCTCAAAACAGGCCGTGGGGCCCATCCAGGCCCATGTGGGGTCCGGCCCAACTCAGCCCGTGGGTCCCACTTTGGGACTTGTGACGGTTTTTGAGTTATCGTCATTCTTATCGTGTTTTGTAATATTTAGCAAGTGGGAAATATTAATAAGTAAAATATTTAATTAAATAGGTTTTTCATAAAATTATTATTTCTCACATGTTAGAAATTATAAGACGAGATCGTAGTTTAATTTAATATCCTTTTAGTCAAACGGGTTTTGGGGTATGATATAATAATTCACATGTTAGAAGTCTTAATAAAATAACATGAAATGCATATGTTGATTTTATGTCTATGTGGAAAAGACTCTGTTTCTAGCCGGTTTGATCCAACGGGTTTGGTCAAACTAAGATCTAGTCAGCCCCGATTTGACTGATGACCCGTCGCGGGACTCGGGTCGGGGATTTGTCTTCAAGTAAGGTTGTATTTAATTAATGAATTAGCCTTAGTAGATATGAGGCGAGATGATATTTGATTATGATTTATATGCAATTAGTCACATGATAGGATGTTTTTCCCGTGACTGTTTTATTATATGGTTGGTGTCGTGTTGACTAAGTACCCATAGAGAATTATGAGTATATGGCGTCTTGACCATGCTAATTCTAAATGAGTAGCTTGGACCACGACATTGATAGGCCGTCCTATCTTTAACGAGCATATAGTTCAAGTTGATAGCTTTGTGTCCCGGCTGGGTGGGTTATATCCAAGTCGGGGAAGGCATCCAAGGGAGTTCGTTTGGAAGGGAGCCAGCTTAAGTACTAGCCATCTCTGCTTAGGGGGTCGCCTAGTAGAGTTTCTCATAGACGGTTATGTCATGGGACGGGGAACGGAATAGCTGTTGTCGCTAGGTCTGATCAGTCTAGGACTAGGATGTTTTCCTACCTGGTGGTATAGCCTCGAGTTACAGATGACTATTGACGGTTCTAAGAACTTATGCCTGTTTGTAGAAGTATTGGTCTTTCATGTTGTATGATTCTATGAGTTTTAGAAGGTGAGATGCAAGCCGGCTAAGACTGATAGAGTTTGGATTCCCGATTGTTAACTGATTACCATGATTACGTGTTGGATTAGGGTAGTGAG